>APFE031742330.1:124519-137491 GCA_000404065.3 Pinus taeda | reverse complement strand
TAAAAATAAAATTAATTAATCATGAGGAAGCCGACTTCTCAAAAAAATTAAGAGTCGACCTTTCCCTCATCATCTCTATTTAAACCCTAGCAGTCTGCTCTTCTTCTATCAAAGCATTCAAGTTGTCCTGATGATGGATCTCGGTTGGGATTCGAAACGTTGGCAGAAAATCGTTCTTACTGTGGATTCTCCGGTGACTAATTCAGAAATAACAAACCACAGAGGTCTTAAATCCATATTTGAACCAATCAGAACAGAAGCGACAGATTTATGTTCCAAGGAATACTGAAGTTTGCCAAATCTAGTCCTATGATAACAATTCATAACCAATTTCTAGTGATCGGAACATTCTACAAAAGATTAATCTAGGATGGTCAGAACCATTCTCAACCCCACAATTTTATCTATCGCTCGGAGGATCCTATCGTCTTGTGTCAACGAGGATGACAATTCCACGATGAGAAGATACTCAAAATAGGAAAATAGATCAAGCCCTTTCATTGGTAAGCTTTGAGGACAAAGATTTTGAAAATGAAAGCAATGTTATGAATAATAATATATATATAAAATAATATAAATGATGTAAAACTATAATAATAATACTAATAATTAATTAACTAATAGTTAGTTAGTTAGTAATGAAGAGACATGTCTCAAAGACATGATCATTCATGAAATGGCACCTTCCTAAGGTATATAAGGAGATCCTTGTTCTTATTTGTAATCATATTATATCAATTCAATATAAAATAATCGATATATAGTTACATGTCTTACAATGGAAATTTATGTCTTTGAAGGATTTTAAAGATTTCCACTACGTATAGGACTTTTGGTCAATCCATTGTTATAAGAGAGATACTCTCAGTATACGACCCTTGTTCGTTAGACTATTGCAATTGATAAACATGAACCCTTCATCTTAAGCATATAGTAATCGTTCCACCACCCATGCAAGGCCATTTGAATACATCCAAAGCTGTCATAAGTAGAATATGTGGGTCATGGACAAGTCACGACACATTACATTTATACTATAATCGGTGTAGAAAATAAATTGTATACATAAGCTTGTAGGTTATGGCGTAGGTTCAAAATTGTGTCCTATATGGTATTGTTCATGGTTGAGGCATACCATGTGAGTGTGGCCACCTCACGGAAACAGGTTCAAACCATTTTGTGGATGGTTGTGAAGGCATCTTTCACACTGCATCACCTTTTTACACTAGCATAAAAAATCCCCAGGCCAAAATGGTTGATCCAGTAGTTAAGGGGACTATTAATGTTCTTAATGCATGTGCCAAAGCTTCTCCATGAGTAGGAGACTAGTTTGTGTTACAGGAGCCTTGAGACTCATACCTTTCTCAGTTGATGAATTTGTTGCTGGCATTAGAGGAAATTTCAACCTAAAAGTACCCATGAAATTTTCAAGTAATTTCCATGTCATAATATGTAAGTCAATCAGAATACCTTAAATTTAAAAAGAGGTACATGTCTCAAATAATTTTAAATTGCTTAATTTGGGTATCTGTAAAATATTTGATCATGAATTTGGGTATCCCTAAAATATTTTATTATCAATTTGGGTATTGGTGAAATATTTTATTAATATTGTTTAACTACCTTACCAAATGAATTAGAATATCAAAAAGAATTGTTAGTGCAATGCAAATATTGATATTAGTTTCACATTATGGATCACAAAAGCCTCAATTCAGATAAAGAAAATATAAATTAAAAATGTGGTCCCATTTGATATTAATAACCATGGTCCAAAAAAACACCAAAAAAAATAGTTATATAGAATATAAAATAGTTAAAAAATATTTAATAGTTAACTATAGTTAAATAAAAAATAGTTAAATAGTTAAAAAACATATTCCAGAAATGGCAAATTACTAGATTCCGACTAAAAATATAAAATAGTTAAATAATATCTCAGATTGGATGCTTCTATGATTCATTATTTAAGCAAAGATCTTCCGTAGAAATCACACAAAAATCTTAGGGTCAACGCGTTTCGAATGTCTATCGAGATTCATCATCAGGACAAGGTTAAATAGTTAAAAAAACATATTCCAGAAAGGACAAATTATCAGATTCCTGCCAAAAATATAAAATATATAGTTAAATAGTCAAATATAATTAAATATAAAATAGTTAAATAATTAAAAAATGTATTCCATAAAGGACAAATTAACGGATTCCGGCCAAAAAATATATTATGGGGGAAATTGTGGCTAAGTAAACGACGCCATTAAAAAACCATCAAAAAAATAGTTAAATATAAAATATAAATAATAGACAATTAAATTTAAATATAAAATATATAGACATTTTATTTCAATAAAAGTGCCATATATTGAAGAGATTTGATAAAAGTAAAAGAGTAGAAATAATATATTAATTTTTTTTTATTATAAATCTCATGCTAATAAATATTGTGGAACGTGGATAAAAGTAAAGTATTAAAAAAATGTCTACATGGCATTTTTATTATTATTAATTTCTTGATTTTTCCTTAAGAGGCCATTTTTAGGTTGAAGTTTCCTCTACTAATTGCAATTATGTAGTCCAAGCTACCGTTTGTGATTTCGGTAATGATATAGGGCATAAATGTTTGCCTGTGATGCTAGATTTCAATTTTGGCAGTGTAAAATCCCTCTTATCATAACTAGAATAATTGAATATGTTTCTAGCTTTCAAAGATATAATACTTTGCACAAATAAAGGCTCACTTGGAAACATAATACTATCCAAAGGCACATTAATTGTAGACGAGAAAATATGCAATGAAATCAATGTAGCTCCATTGAGTATAAGATATGGAGATCATTTAGAACATCAAACCAATGTCACTACCGTAGCCATTTTTCATACAAATGATTCCATTCATGGGGCCTTCAATTAGTATTCATGACTGGATGAAGAGGAAACATAAGAGAAATGAGCATCAATATCATTTTTGAGTGTAAGCATTACAATGCCTATTTCGAGTACAAGCACCAAATGTGAAGCACTAAGAGCAGATGTGGACAAATATTGCAAGAATGTGTAATAGAGATAAACCATGGGTTTAGACTGGACCGATGTTATAAGTGGCCAAAAATGAGGAGTAACACATACTAGGGATACAATAAAGAGACACAAGACTATATGATAGTGTAGAGTAACAAATGCAAGGTTTTGGATTGCAGAGAAATGTAAGAATAAGTACAGAGAATAACATATATAAAGAAATGACCTTAGGCAAAGAAATGACCAGTGATAGGATTGCAGAAGTGCCAAGGGGCACAAATTTGACAAGCCAAGGAGGCGCAATTCAAACCATCAACCTTGGGACTGTGCAAGCATTAAGCACCAAGAATAGAAGTATGTAGAATTTGGTATATGACAAGTTTTTGACAGGCACAAGAGTTACTGAGTGGAGCAGGAGTGTAGATTTGTGGTGGAGGAAGACCACACAACAGTGGGTCTAACTTCAACAGGGTAGGAATATGCTTGGCTTGATACCACGTTAAACGCTTATGAAAATAAAATATTGTAAATTAGGATCAACATGAGATACATTTCATTAACCAAATGTTTAAATTAATACACATTGTCCCGACCCTTGGTTTCATATTCATATTCCAAGAGGTCTCTTAGACTTCAACCATTGTTGACCTTCACTTGAGGCTTTTTGTTTTCCATTCAATTGAATGATCCAATTTTGCATAACCCAAGCATAATTATTCCAACACTTTCCAAAGATACAAGCATCAAGTTACTTTTAAGTTTCCTAGAAATAGTAGGAAAACCGAAAACACCATCCTTTTTCTATAAATTAAGGTTATCATAATTAATATGTCCAAATTTTGCATGCCATAGAAGTCTAGATGGCAACGTTCCTTCATCATGATGAGATATGAATGTAGAATTCTATGCATGAATAAATGCCTCTTTCAACTTCAACAACCTTTCATCCTCCACTCCAATCAAAATAACCATGTTGTAAAATGCCTTTCTTATTTCCACTTTACCATCGAAGATATGATTAGAGTAACCCTATTAGCGAATGTCAATAAGAGACATCAGATATGTTCGTAGCTCCGTAAAGTAGAGTACATCATGCAAAAGAAAACAAGGAAATCCACACAGTTTAATCTTGATAGTGCCAAGCCTTGAGGGTTTGAGAAGTGATTTATTGCAAAATATTTTTTTCCATCTATATTGTTACTGAAGTTTTCATAGAAATATTTTTGAAAGATCATGTGTCATGTGTCATGTTGCACTTGTATCAAGTTTCCATGCATATTTCCAATAAGAAAATTAAGTATGAAACATTTTTCAACTTACTTCAATATTGCAATGGAAAAAATATAATGAGAAGATTGAGGTGCTTTACCTTTAGCTAGATTTGGTGTTTTAGCTCTATCTTCTTTTTTTTATTTTATTTGTCTTTGATCTTCTCATAGGGTATTCTGCATGTTGGTGCATCATGTTCATATATACCACAGCGAATGCAATTAATATCATATCTTTCTCCTTGTTGTGTTTACCCCCTACCTCCGATTTCCTTTCTTCCACATCCTCTTTTACTATCATTTCCGTTAGGAGAATCATGTGAATTATTATTCTCTTTCTAAGAAAGGCACATTGTTTCTTCAAAGGTATGAGTTTTTGTCTTCCTATTCTTGAAATCTTTCTCTTTTTCTACAATTTTCTCCACTAGAGAGTTAAAAGTAATGGACTTGAGTTGATCACTAGCTTGTAGGGATTCACCATAGTGATAGTATGTTGGGTAGAGGGCCTTCACTAACATTGTGAAAGGAATGTTTTTATTCACCCTAGTTACATATATATCATGTATGATGCCTCTTATTTCAAAGGCTAAGGCCAAGGGATCATCATCTTTCAACCTCAAGGTTGAAGAGTTTGACCATCAGTTGAACAAGCTCCAATTTTGAGTCAGAGTCATAGAGATATTTTAAATTATTTAATGAACCATAAGAATGTGTAATGGAAACAATATTATGAGTCACATCCTCACTTACATATGTAAGATTAGTGCATAGGGCATGTTATCCTTGTTCTCCTAAATTCCTAGCTCTTTATCAATTGTGGGCTTGGTACGTGTGTTATCCTCCTCTCCTTCAGATATGTATTTCCATAATTAATTTAAATGAGGGTTTACCTAATATTTTTGGACTAGTCTCGGTAGTTCTCCTTTCTAGTCAACACAACACCTACAATGGAGATGATGAAATGCATCTTCCACTCTTGTTCAAACAACCTACAAGCTCCTTGTTATAAGAAATTTCAATAGTGAACTTTACAAATAGAAATATGGTAAAATTGAAAATCAATCTTCACCTTGGGCAGGAGAAATTATCCTAAAAACTTGCAAAACCATTGAAAGAAGCAACATTAATCAATTATATATAGCATCAAAAACAAATGAAAATACTATATTCTAGAAAGGATGTGATTAACCATACTTCTTCATCACATCTTGGATGTTTTATGGCAATTTATCTTCTGCAGAAAGAAGTGAATCCCCTAGATCTAGCGGCTGACCTAGAAACAACAAAAACCAAAAAGAACAATGTTTTCCTTGGAGAAATTAATAAATGGAGGAAAGGTCTACCTGAAGTCTAACACTAGTCCTCCTCTTCTCTTTTCTTATAGACTTTGGGTCCAACTTCAATCACTATAAATGGAACCTGCAAGACAATCAACACAAACAAGAGAAATACAAGACATCTATAGCATAAACTAATATATATATTCAATGAGTCATGTGGGCATTGAAATAGATATACATCAAATAAACACAAAGCTTAGGAAAGCAAAGCTTCTTGTATTAATGAAATGTAGGAGAAGATTACAACCCTTTTTGCAGTTCTTGACAATGTAGAATCTCCCACCAAACTTGTCCTTCTTTATCCATAAGGAAAGCTTTCAATCACAACTTAATTATGGTACTGGATCCTTAGGTAATAACAACAACATTAGGGTATAGTGAAGAGCCTCCAAAATCCAACCTAGACTCTATGGGAGACAGCGAATTTATAGGGTAAAATGGGTAGTTTAGGATTTACCAATTTAACCTTGAGATCCACATATGAGGGAGTATAAGCTCTAGGGATAAGAGATGATACCTCTAGAGTAGGATAAGATAGGAATTTGAGATCTTAATCAATTGTAAATGGTTAAAAACACCTTATAAGCTTATGGAAGAAGAAGTTTCTTAAATTTTTCTTTATTTTTCTCGAAATTATAGAACCATCGCACCAACAAAGGAGAGCAACCTGCTTGTTCAGTGCAGGTGCTCAGTTATGCAACATGCAACCATCGCAGGTTGATTGTAAGACAAGGTGAGCTAGGGCCAAAAATGAGGTTTTGAGCTAATAAACCCATAATTATTGGAATTTCTAGAGAATCAATGCTTGAGGCTTTGTGATTAGGTGCTCAGAATTATGCTCAAAAATCAAAGTGTCAGAATCTTGTTAAACTCAACTTCATATTGAAGAGCTCGTCATTCTAAATCCAATGGTGTGAATGACACTCAAATCCAAGTTCGTATGCAGAAGTTAGAGCAAGGCAAAGTTCAAATTTGACTTGCCTACATGGTAGGATTAGGATTATGTGGCAAGGTCTTCAACAAATAAGGAGGCTCCAAGTGGCAGACTACCATTGGCCCTCACAAATTGCATATCATAGTGATAAGTGGTTTGGATTAAGAATTGGCCCCCAGGCAAAGCCAATTGCAATTTGTGATATCGTATATCGCAATCGCAGGAAAGGATCGGCGAACATATATCGGCCGTAGCACTAGAAAAGTTGGGAGTTGTGATGCGATGTGATTGCATATCGCAATCGTAGAGGCAACAAGAATCAACCCCAACAAGGATTGGCTTGCGATGCGATATCGACCCTGATTGCGATGCGGTAAACCGCAATCGCACAAGACGGCAGAGTCCCGCAGTTTATCACCGCCAGACATCGCCAATTGTGATTTGTGATAAGGCCGACAAGATATGGCCCACATTATGGTGAAATTATTGCTTGGTTAGCGGATTATGGGGCTAATTTGTAGTTTTCTGCCGGTTTTGGAGCATTTTGTGAAACAAATAGTGGGAGAATTGGGAGAAGTCATAACTTCTTCAGTTCTTATCCAAATTAGTTGCAAAAAGAGTCCATTCTAGTAGTTTTGGCTATTATGAACTCATTGAGACAGGTTTTAGAGGCATTTGAGCATTGTAAACAAACTTTTGATGTAATTTTAGCATAATAGAGAGGCCCAAGCCATTGGAAGATGGACCAAGGAGATGTAGCCCAGGAGGGGTGAAATCCTTTATCATGTGCTTGTTATGTGTTATATTTTGATGTTCTTTGTTGTTATATTGTTGTTGTTCAACATATGTTTTTATGTTAAACTATTTATAGCATTTACATAAGAAACTCTCATGGGAATATGTTAATTATGCAAAAGTTTTGAATCCTTAAGCACTTGAAAAAGAAATTATAATCATATTGGGTTTATTTATAAATGGGGAATTAGTGCAACATTACTAATATCCTCCAATTCATATCACTTTACAAAGAGATAATGAAAAGGTGTCAAGGATGTTGATTGATCTGGTTTCCAAGCCATTTGAATGAATGCGACAAAATGACCTGTAATACTAGATATCAAATTTAATGTTCAGTACTCCTAAATTAGTGTATAAAAATACCTCAACCCCATCACATCATATCATCCACTAGTTCAGTTTGTTCTCCCTACCCAAATAATTCCAGACATTGAAATACTACATCTAATATTCCACAACTTGGAATCTCCTCATGGAACATATTGGTTTGATTCCTTTTCAATTATTCATTCTTATTTTTTATTTCTTGTGAATTTTAATCCATGGTCATGCCATAATTATCTTGAAAAATCCTCCATTGCTTCATAGGCTCTACCATGTTCAGATTAGTAGATAACCAAATGAAATCTTAACTTGAATTCCTGTAGAGACTAAACAAAAAAAAATGTTGATTCTATGAGGGAGACTAAGGGTCATTTGAAGAGAGGAGACCAATGGAATCAAAGTGAGTCTAGGTCAAGAGGGATAATGGCTGAGAGAGATGTGGTTAGAACACATATGATGTGGTCAAGGCTAAGTGCGAGAGTATGATGCAAAATGTAGTAACAATCTAGTAGTTACAATTGTTACAAACATACAACAAATGCTTATTGTGCCAAGAAAAAATGAAAGGGTGTAAAATCTCCAATGTTCTTGAGGAGAGTCAAGACCTAGAAGAGTGCATGAGAAAAGATAAGGGTTTCGATTGATGTCTCATAACTGCAACGATGAGGGAGAGTATCTGGCATGGGAGGAAAGTAAACATCTCTACAGAATCATAATTGCACACTACAATAGATCTAAAGAAGGGTCAGTTTTACGTGATAGTAGTGACGACATGCCAAAATAGAAAAAAATATGACCCGAGGACTAGGGATATTTCCAAGTGAGAAAGAAGTTGAATTGGCTCTAATGCCATGTCAAAGGTAACTCCAAAGTGAATTGATTTTCTATTAGATATCAATCAAATTTATAGAACGTGACTCATAAATCGATTCAATATTTGAGAGTTGATTCAACTTCATATTCTTGAATATTTACATTTTTTATTTACATCGACACAAATCCCAAATGATTTTTTCCAACAATGCCATCAAATAAATACATTAGTATAAAAAATAGCCCACTCCCAACACCAAGAGATTAAATCCTTGATCCAAAAATATGAGAAGGTATTCCAAGATTTACCTATGAAGCTTCCACTCGAAAGAAAAATAGAACATATAATTGAGGTTAAACTAAACTAATCACCAATTAATATATAACTATATCAATACCCTCACCACCATAAAATTAATATAGGAATACTAATTCAAGGCCTATTAAAATGTGGGGTTATTACAAGAAGCAAGAGACCATCTGTAGAAAAAATGGATCTTTCAAACAATGCATAGATTAACGAGGCCTAAAAAAAATAACTATAAAAAATAATTTTTAGATTCAATTTATAGGTGAGATGTTAGGTGAACTCCATTGAGCAAGATATATCTCAAAATTATATCTAAGGTCAAGGTACTATAAAATTCAAGTAGGTTAGAAGATGCGGTAAAGACCATTTTCTGAACTCACAAAGGTCACTATGTATTCAAGGTGATGTTGTTCGAGTAAATCAATACCCCTACCACCTTCTAGGAAGTTATGAATGAACTTTTAAAACCCTACCTAAGGAAGTTCATAGTAGTATTTCTTGATGATATTCTTATCTATATTAATACATTGAAGGAACATCTTAAGAAATTGGAGCAAGTACTTTCTCCCCTAAAAGAAAATTAGTTTTATGCAAAAAAATCAAAATGTACTTTTGGTAAGGAAGAAGTGGAATACCTTGGCCATGCCATCTCCAATGAAGGAGTCAAGGTGGATCCCAATATAATCAATACAATCACAGAATGGAAAAAAACAAATAACCTATCAAAACTAAGAGGTTTCCTAGGATTAACATGTTATTACAAAATGTTTATCAAGAACTACACTTTTTTGGCACCTCTATCAAACCTTTTGAAGAAAAACTCCTTCCAATGGAATAACAAGGTGGAAGAATATTTTGAGATTTTGAAAAAAATTATGTCATCCACACGTGTTAGAAATACCGAATTTCATAGAACCCTTTATGGTAGAATGTGATGCTTTAGATTTTGGGATAGTTTCAATGTTAATGAAAAACGACCATCTAATAGCTTTTTAGATATGAAAGCTCAACAAAAGGGAAATATTAAAATCTACATATGATAAAGAGATACTTTCCATTATCCATGTGTTTTTTGCAAATGTCGACAAAAACTCTTAGGGAGTAAATTCTCAATATGTACACATCATAACAATCATTAATACGTACTGCACCAAAAAACATTGTCCATCAAAAAACAAAAATGGATGGAAAAAATTTCCAACTTTGATATGGAAATATACATAAAAGGGGAAGGACAATGTAGTTGTTGATGCACTATCATGAAAGGATGAACAAGTAACATGATATGCAAGAACAATGATGATTTGTATTGGTTAGGTGAAAACTGAGTTGAATATACAAAATATTTTTGATGTTATTCCATAATCAACAATTTGGACCCAAACATGAAATGTCAATGGAGAAATGACATCTTATGGTTTAAGGACATAATTTTTAAAATTTCATATTTACATCTTATGGTTTAAGGACGCAATGTATTAGGTTCCATATTGAAAGTTTAAATGAACATATTAAAGGAATCATATAGTTCCCCAACCACAAGACACATAGAACTTTTCAAAACCTACTATAATGCATAAAAACCATTTGATTAGAAGGGTATGAGTAAAAATATTGAAATTTGTTGTTGAATGGTATGAGGTTACTTCATCCTTTACACATTCCTAACCAAAATGGGAAGAGATCTCGATGGAATTCATTGAAGGATTAACCATGTCTAATGGAAAAGATAAGATTTTTGTCATGGTTGACAAATTAACCAAATATGCACATTTTATGGCAGTAAAAACAATAGTTTTGACAAGACAAATTTACAATCTTTTGTAAGAACATTTATAAACTACATTGTCTTTGAAAAGTCTTTATCAATGATAGGGATGTAAAATATAAGGAAAATTTTTGGAGAGTATTTTGTAGCAAGTTGGAAAATCCCTTAATATGAATTCAGTCTACCATCCACAAACAAATGGTGAGACAAAAGTTGTAAATAAATGCTTGAAAACTTACCTCTATATTTTAGTGACACACAAATAGAATAAGTGCTCCCAATGGTTACATTTAGTTGAATGGTAGTATAATTATACCTATCACACATCATAAAAAATAACTCCTTTCGAAGCCTTATATGGTTATGAACCACTAAAATGGAAAGAGTTTGCACTAATTAACACTAAATTTCAAGTAATAATGAATCAACAAGATGAAGAGTAGAAGATCATCAAAATATTAAAACAAAATTTAGCCATAGCTCTTAATCGATTGAGACGACAAGAAAACATACATAGATCACAAAGAGAGTTCAAAGAAGATGAATGGGTGTTTGTAAAACTCCAACTTTACAAACAATTATCCCTTAAGCAACAAGGAAAGAATAAATTGGATCCAAAATTCTATTGGCCTTTTAAAATCAACAAAAAAATTAGCAAAGTAGCTTATGGATTGAAATTGCTAGACAATTGTTGGATCCACAATGTCTTCAATGTAGCATGCTCCATGAAATTGTTGGGAGAAACCCAACTAGTTCAAACATAAATGCCTAAATTCGATGTTGAAAGATAAATTATTTTAGAACCAAAAAGTATTATTGCCACTAAAGAAAATATGTTACATTATATAACAATCAAAGAATATCTTATCAAATGGAAAAACCTTCTAGAAGAAGACTCATCATGAGAAACAAAAATTTTTCCCCAATGATACACCTCATTACTGTAGAAATTCCTTGTAGATTTAGACTGCAAATTGTAATATGCTAAAACAATTGACTTGAATATACTCTACTCATCAACGGAAACAATAAACGATCAATGAAATCATGAAGCATAAAAGAGAAAGGATTCAATCACACATAACACAATAATTTTATGGGAAAAGCCACAACTAAAAACCCCTCCTATCTATATATTGTATTAATCATAAAATATGAGAAGATTACAATTCTTTTCTCAAGCCCAAGTAACCTATGCACATATCTCTATCTATATCACTACCAACTTGTGCACAAGCTTCTCTTGTCACACCTTTCTCTCACAAGATCCATGCACAAACTTGTGCTTCCTATTGCTTGGTCTTACCAACTCGTGCGCACCAAAACATTGATTAAACTTGTGCCTTCATTCCTTCTTTTAAAGGAAATTTGGATGGTTAAAATTAGTGAGTTTTCTAATTAAGGAATGATTTATTTTAGGTTTTCTTCTGACTACATGCACCATGTTACATGTCAATTTGTCGCCATGACACTTGATCAGTTTATGGGTCTTTTTACCATCCGTGAACATGTTTGGTTGAACTCCCTTAGAAGTCAAACAACCAAAAATATCTTGAAGGAGATGAGAAATTTGGGAACAATAGTTGTCATACCTTGCCAAGTTTCACCTGCGCTGATTTTCCTAAATTTTCCAGAACATTCGCTGGAATTAACTCTGAGAATAGTGTAGAGCTATGCTCTGTCTTCCACTATAAACTCGTACAAGTGAATTCAATAAAGTAAAATCAAAAAGTACATTCTAAAAACATATTGGTCGAATATTTCCCAACTGAAAGCTTCCAGGTGATGACTATTCGAACTATAACCCTCAGATGATACATCTTAATCCCTTTCCTCATGGAAACCTAATCCGTCAATTGAGGGGTCTCACCCTCCTCTTTTGGATTTGAAACTTCTTCCTCTTGGCCTATAAAATGACTAGAGGGTAGAGGGTTATAGGAGGTCAGAACTCAGAGAATAAAAACTTATGTTTTTAGTGATCCAGGTGGATATTGGTGGCCACCCACTAAGTCCACTTGGACCCCCACCATTGTTTCTTTTAGCTTTTCAGTTTCCTTAATTGTAGCACAGTTTACTATTTTTAGCAGTTTTTTTGGTCCTAAACTTCCGAAGCCATTTTGAGGCCCTAAACGACGTTTTTTGGGAAAATTGGGAGCAACATGAGTCCAAGAACAATTGTTTTTCTTCCCAAAGTTGTATTTCTTGGATAGATATTTATAACAAGATATTATGTGCATCAAACGAAGATCATACGCCAAAGTTATGACCCTGCGAAGTTGATGTACCAATTTACCCAAACGGGGCCCACAGTTTGGCGTTTCATCTTCTAGGGTTAGGGTTTTGGATGTTTAGGGTTTTCCATTGTTTCTCAAAAATAAATAGGCCTTCGAGCCTCATTG
>APFE031742330.1:82776-124363 GCA_000404065.3 Pinus taeda | reverse complement strand
CTAGCTAGTTTATTTCCATTTCTGTTTGTAAGCATATTTCAGTATTTTACAGTAATGAAATGAAGTATTATTTCTGCTGCATCTCTATATGTATGGTTATATCCATAATTTTTTGCATTCTTGTATAAATCTGGATCAGTGGTATCAGAGCGATCTGCTCTTTCTCTGTCTTTCCTTACATGTCCCCAACGAGGTCTGGATATAAGGAGTTAGGGATTGAACTGGTCGAACCTTTGCAAAACCAGCCTTGCAAATTCTGGCAGCATCCCATGGAGGATGAAAAGAAAGACAAGGGGGCAGGAGATCCTATCAAAATCTTGCTCGAAGAGGCCCTCGAGTGACAAAGGAACATGATGATGGACAACTTTGCCCAAATCCTTTAGCACTACCCAAGGGTGACACATCTACTTCTAGCAGCTACTCTGGAACCACCACACCCTTTAATGTACAATTTAACTTTGACATTCCCATATTTGAGGGTCAGATAGATGAAAACATCGTAGATAAATGGTTACATCTGCTAGAAGGGTATTTTTCTATTCATGATTTTTCCGGCCGGGAAAAGATTACTTTCGCTCTTCTCAAAGCCACCCCCACATCAAGCACTGGTGGGAAACCTACTGCGAGCAGAAGGATGAAAGTACAACCTCACTTTTTTTAGCCGCACCCACTTGGAATTCATTCCAGACTTCCATCAAGGAGCAGTACTACCCTGTCGGAAGCTATGAGGATCAATACATAAAGTGGACCATGCTGCAGCAGGGAAGGGACCAAGACGTGCCAGATTTTACCGATATTTTCCATACCATTCGCACAAAGTTGGGTACCAAGGATTCAGAGCAGCATTTGGCACTCAAATACCGTGGCTGCTTACACAGGTACATTTAGGAAGAAATAGAATTCCTAAACATCTCCTCGCTTGACACGTCATACTGATATGCTGTCGAGATCGAGCAAAAGTTTAAACAGAAGAAGTGAGACTTCGGATCTGCTAATCCGAAGCAAGGGAAAGGTGCCCTCAAACTGTAGAACAAAGGACAAAGCCAAGGCAAGGCGGCCTAAGACAACCTGCCAAAGTTGCAAGCAAAGAACAACGTCGTGAAGCCAAAAAATGACACGAGAAAGTGGTGTGAGTTCCATAAGAGCTCCACTCACAGCACACGTGAGTGTCGGGCCAAGCAGTCATTGGTGGTCGAGCTAAAGGTTTCAGAATTAGATGCATGTTCTGACTCTAAGTTAGAACCTGACAAGGGGAATGACAAAGGGAATCATATTATTGATATAGAACCCAACGCCACCATTGCCACCATGAAGATCCAAAAGGAGGAACCCACAGATCCAGAGGAGGAAGAGCATCTCTTCCATTCCCAGATGTGGGTAAAGGGCTCCTTGCTACAGTTCATTATTGATAGCGAGAGCCAAAAGAACCTCATTTTGGTAGAGGTTGTGAAGCTGCTAGGCTTACCAACCACAACACATCCACAACCATACACCATTGGGTGGCTTCACCAAGGATGGGATCTTCTCATGAGCCAACAGTGTCACCTTCCATACAACATCAAGCCCTTCATGGATGAGGTATTGTGTGATGTTGCTCCCCTTGATGTTTGTGATGCATTATTAGGACAACTGTACTTGTGGAAGCAACATGTTGTGTATGAATCAAGGCCCTGTGTTGTTATTGTTACTTTGGGAAATAAGTTGTAGGGGATACAGAGGTAGCATCGCCTACCGCCATCTCTTTGGTTACTACAAAACATGTAGTAAGCTTATTTCCAAAACCGGGAAATTTGTTTTCCTAATGATATGCCCTCAAGGAAAGAAGAAGATGGTGGCCATGACCTCCAAATAGGGCCCTTCCACACGAAAACTACAGATGGACAAGATTGTGGAGGAGTACAAGGACATCTTCGCCTCCCCCGTAGGGTTTCTTCTACACTGTTAGGTCAAGCAATCCATTGATCTAACCCCAGGTGCGCCACTACCCAAATGGACCAATCTATCAGCACTCCGTTTTGGAGAACGATGAAATCAAGAGGCAAATTCAGGATTTGTTGCAGAAATGTCACATCCATCCGAGTTCATCACCCTGTGGGAGCCCAATCGTGTTGGTACAGAAGAAGGATGGGACTTTGATACTCTGTATTGACTATCGGGTGCTGAACAAGATCATTATCCGTAATAGGTACCCGACCCCATGGATTGATGACCTCCTGGATCAACTGAAGGGGGAAAACTATTTCTGCAAGATTGATTAGAAGTCAAGATATCACCAGGTACCAATCGAACCCTCCAATGTGTGGAAGACTGCCTTCAAATCCAAGGAGGGCCTTTTCGAATGGTTAGTTATGCCTTTCGGATTGACAAATGCTACTGCAACCTTCATGAGGCTAATGGATGACATTTTGCGGCCATTCACCAACTCATTTGTAGTGGTATATTTGGATGACATCCTGACCTTCAGCCAAAGTTGGGAAGAGCACCTCCACCACATCCGACAGGTTCCCCAAACACCGCGGCAACACAAGTTATGTGCCTATTTGGAGAAATGCACTTTTTGCATGACCCAGGTTCATTATCTTGGATACATTATTGATGAATTGGGGGTGCATGTGGATCTAGCCAAGATCCAAGTCATTCGGGATTGACCATCTCCAACCACTCTAACAGAGCTCCGCAACTTTCTAAGTCTTGCCAACTTCTACCGCAGGTTCGTGTTGGGATTTTCTCATATCACTTGGCCCCTGAGTTAAGTCACCAAGGGAGGAGCGAAAGAAAAATCCTTTTGGTCTGAATCTCAACAAAATGCATTCACAGAGTTGAAAGATTGCCTTTGCTCGACACCAGTGCTCACATTATCAGACTTGCAACAACCATTTGAGTTCAAGATAGATGCCTCTAACTATGTTATTGGGGAAATCCTTACTCAACACGGGCATCCAATGGCATATCATAGTGAGACACTTTTAGACACAGTCCGAAAGTATCCCACTTATGACAAAGAGATGTATTCCATTGTGCAGGCCTATTGACAATGGAGGCATTACATTCTGGGGAAGGAAACAATCATCCACACATACCACTGACCCCTGCAATTCATACAGACCCAAGGGAAATTGTAGAATGATTGCCATCAGAAGTGGTCCACATACCTGTAATAGTTCCATCTGAATATCAAGTATAAGAAGGGCAGCACCAATAATGCTGCAGATTGCCTCAGTCGACCACCGATCATGGCTTTAACCACCATGCTCAACTCTTGTGGGCATGAGATTTCTGATTGGCCACTTCTCTACAAAAGTGACCCAGAATTTAGCCACACATACCAGACACCCTTGGAGGATCATCATGTTCCAGATTTTCACCTCCAGGATGCCCTGTTATGCCACCTGGATCACCTTTGTGTTCCTTCAAGTGAGCTTTCCAAGATGATTTGGGAAGCACACTACAGCCAGGTTGTTCGGCATTGCGGGGTCGAGAAAATAGTGGTAGTACTGCAGAAGTATTTCTATTGGCTGAATCTTTGACATGATGTCGGGAAGTACATCAGATCATTCACTGCCTGCACCATTGCCAAACCGACCATCAAGAAGCAAGGCCTCTATACCCTGCTACCTACCCCTAGTCGAACTTGGGAATCCATCTCCATGGATTACATGTAGGGCCTTCCTTCTACTAAGCATGGAAACGACTGTGTTTTTGTGGTCGTTGACAGGTTCTCAAAGATGGCCAGTATGGTGGCTTGTAAGAAGAATATCACAGTAGAAGCCAATACTAAACTCTTCTTTGAATGGGTGTGGGTAAACTTTGAGATCCCATAGTCTATCATCTCAGATTGGGATAGTAGGTTCCTCAGTACATTTTGGTCCAGTCTCTGGTCAATGTTGGAAACCAAACTCACTAAGTCCACAACCTTCCATCCTCAAACTGATGGCCAAAGAGAGGTTGTCAACAGGATGATCGTACATATCCTGCACATGTACAACTCAAAGCATCCATGCACATGGGATGAAAGCCTCCCCTATGTTCAACACAGCTACAACCGGGCTCTCCACAGCTTGAATGGCCACAGTCCTTTTTAGGTGGGCTTTGGATTCAAGCCACTATGTCTCATTGATGTGCCCATGCCATTCGCAACTACTCACGCAGATTTGGCTCATATCCAGTCTAAAATAGATAAGGCAAACAACTTCATTGAGCACATCCAACATATTCGCCAGCACGTCCATGAAATTCTGGAGAAATCAAATGCTAAGTACAAGCAGCGATATGATCAACATCGGGTGCCACACAAGTTTCAGGTGGGTGAAAAATTCTGGTTGCATTTGCAAAAGGAATGCCTTACTGGAGCCTATCAGAAACTTAGACCACTTTGATGTGGTCCTTCTACCATTACCAAGGTTGTGGGAGACAACGCATTTGAGCTCAACATTCCCCCATTCCTTGGCCTGCACCCAGTGTTCAATGTGGACCGCCTACGACCATACTTGTTGAAAATGCAACAAGATGATGGAGCTTAGTGAAAAGAAGTCGCCTTCACTAAGTGGGCCCGCAGGCTATTTTTGGCGCAAAGTCTATTTTTAGAGTATGTCTATTTTTAGACATATGGATCATGGTCTATGAGTTGTAGGATGCTATTTGTGGATGATTGGTCATGTTGGTAAAAATAGATGGACCTCTATTTTTAGACATATGGGCGGAGTCTACTTTTAGACTGCTGGTCTAAAAATAGAATAGTCGAATATTATTAGCTCTTAATAATATTTGGACTATAAACATTACCTTATCCTCTTGCAGCACTTCATTTCGAGCTACGGATGTGGCAAATGCAACTTTCAGAAGGAAATACACTTTTCCTATGGGTTAGTTGAGATATTGCATGATGGACTTCAGTTAGAACTCAAGTGGTTGAGTTTGGTGGAGTTGATTGAGGAGTTGATGGAGTTGTGTTCAGTTTGACTTAGTTGAACTAGTTGTATTCAGTCTAACTGACAAATACACTAGTGATAAGTGGTGTGAATTAATTATTAATTAATTCACTATTTATTAACTCATAAATCAACTAAAGTATACGTCAGTTAACTCAGTGCATGGATAGTTCAGTGGAGACAAGTGTTAGAGGTGAGTGAAAGGGTGAGACTACTATCAGTTGTGACCATAGTTGTGCATGAGATTTTCACAATCATTGATTCAGATTACCAATTAGGATTGCGCAGTACAACCCAAGGGAATTCGAACTTGGATCTGATCTATTCTCAACAGGTATTGCACAATGGAGGCGGGTAAACAACACAGGAGATTTGAACCTGTGACTTTCAGATCTGAGCTAGTTTGTGTGTAGCAGGTGGAGATAGTACTGAGTAATTGTGAGGAGTGTTGTACTATGTATTGTTACATGTTCTCTATCATTAAAATATACAGATAGTCAGGGTTTTCATCTGTATGCTTTCCCCATTACATACTGTGTTGATATGTGTGATTGATGTTTCAATGTGTGCATGCAATTGTTTCTTTAATTATGCAAATTGGTGATCAACGTAGAGGAGGTTATGTATTGTGCATGCATTCTGAAAATAGTGTATAATCAGGATAATCTCTGTGAATAAGTGTTATATTATTCAAAATTTCTACATTATCTTTCAGATCTCGTCTATTAGTTTCTGTTATTTAGTAGAAATAAAAGTAATTATATCAATACAAATGCTTCTAATCCTTCAATTATATATATCTTTTACATAGTGGTGATATGTTTTAAGAAAGAACACAATATATAGTTATGATAAAATAATGTACTAGTTACTACAAGCAGAAAGACCAAAAAGACAATAAATTAATACTTAAATGGATTAGGTAAATAGAGAACCAACTTAGATTTTTTTCATTAATATTGCTTGGATTGTCTACAATTAAATTACCTTCTCATAGACATAAGTAATATGCACTAATCATGGTTTCGAGTCCATTCAAAACTAATAAAAGGGAAATTGTCCGTTAGTTATAATAAAATGGGTAAAAAATTGAGTTGTAGGGAGTGAAATAGAGTTAGGGTCAATAGTAGTGTTTAGTAAAGATAAAATTAACTAAAATTAATTGATGAATAAAGATATACGAAAACCAAGTAGTGAAGAAAAACTTTAGAAATAAGAATCAAATCAAAAGTATAAGGTTTCCTAGATTGAAAGGAATCATTCATCATGGGTGGAGAAATGTGTGATATTTTTGTGTTCCACGTATTTTTTATAGCCAATTATAGGATCATACTCTTTATCATTAAGTTTTAGAGAACAATCCCTGGTTTTGGTGAATTGTGTGACATTCAATAACCGTTTAATTCATTTTATTTCATCTTAACTCTATGTTACTTACGAGTTTGTTAGTTTGGATTTGTCTTCATAACTAGCCATTACCTCTCTGGATTTATCAATTTTTTATTGATGCAAGAGATGCTTTGGGAAGTTATATAAAATCAAATATTCAGAGATTTTTTGGTAGGTTTTATGAACTTAAAAAAGTTCAAATGTTGAGATAAATTTAATGGGTTTATGCATAGATGCCCATATTTTAATGGGTTTATGCATAGATGTGCATATTTTTGTTAAGAAAAATCATAGTAAGGCTTTTTGGGACAAAATAATTTAACACAAATGAGTTTTAAATTAAAAAAAGACTTGGATTATAAAAAGACCACACTTATGTGTATAATATGCCATCCTGTAGGACATTTACAAGCTATTTGTCGTATTCTTGAGCACATCCTCCTTGAGATGAAAGTAACCAATTCATAAATAAATAAATTGAAATTTTCGAAAAAATTACTTTCGATATTGATATTGATCATAATGAGGTAACTTGGGAGCAACAAGTGTGGAATCCACACCTTTTTTGAGTGGTAACTTATTACTCATAAGTGTTTATTAGGGAATCTGAACTTTTGTTGAAATATAAAGTATAAAAAAAGGATAAATTACATTCCCCTTTATCGAGGTGTCTAATGGAGAAAGTGGTAGGGAAAACCCATCTAGGTGGAGAAGGAAGGAAATCATTGTATGAATTGTTATCTTCCACCTTCAATTTCCCTATTAATTACCATATTTAAGAGAATAAAGAGAAGAAAAAGCAAGATTGAAGGTTATTTTATAAAGGATAAAAGTTAGAATGTTGATTAGTAATGTAATCTTACACTTATAAATATGTTATGAGCATATTTTTGTCACCATGAAAACACCATACAAATGTATTCCTACATCTAGATTTTGGGGCTTGCTTATGGTCATAACATCTTTCATTACGGCCATCCTAAGTGTCGAATCACTTGCTTTCACATTCCCATCTCCTTGGTGTATTCACATGCACAATTCCTTAAATAAAGCCTAGTAGTCAATGTGTGCTCTTGGAGGTCAAGCATTACACAACCCTTGATGGAAGTCATTCTACGGTCCTTGATGACAACATCGGCGCAATTCCTAATGACAATGACTATGGAGTCCCTAGAAATAGTGACTATGTAATCCTCGATGCCAGTAGTTGCCTAGCTCCTAGAGATAGAGACTGCACAATCCTTATGAAGAGTGACAATGTGAGGGCATCCTTTGCAGACAGTTATTTCGCACTCTTTGTTGCCAGTGATATTGTACTTCTTCAATTAACACAATTCAATCTTAGCTCCGAGTTTCCTAATATGCATTAAGCACACTCACCAATCATGACTCTAATTTCATGTTTGCTGTCATTGCATAAAGAGTCTAGTTCATAGCTCATCCTTATATTCATCTTTCACTTCTAAGTTCTATTAATTGTTGGGGTATAAGGAAAATTCTCTCGCTGATGGTTGTAAATGGCCCTTCATTTGGGTGAGTTTCTCAACTATATCTTTCGCTTTTACAAGTTTCATTTTCACTTTATTTTTCTCTTACATGTATAATTTTCTCTTTATATATTTTACACATGCCTCTTTTTCCTAATTTCATTCTTGCATGTTTCTCTTGTGTTTTCTTTGTGTTTGCATGTGTTTCTTGCACTCTTGCATGTGTTTCTTTCACTTGTTTTCACACATTTTAAGAGCACCATGCCATAACTTCTATAGGCATCTCCAACATACTCTCTTACATTAGTTGATGTTATTTATCACTAAAACATGTGTTATACAAACTCTTATGCCATAGCACACCTTATGGTTGCAGTCGACACTTGTGTCATAAAGGTACATCTTAAGTGCTTCACTAGAAGATAAGTATCATTTTACTATAATTTCACTGTATGCTTATTCATTCTGGGGACTCCACATCTTTTGGTCATGTGCTTGGTAGTATATGTGTGTGTGATCATCTTCAATACTTGTTGTATAATCTTAATATTACTCTTTTGTCTAATTGATCCCACACCTAGTCAATTTGGGAGTTCTCTTGGTCCTCACAATTTGTGAAATCCATGACTAATCTTTAGCCCTTAGAAATGTGTATTGTGCACTCCACATTCTTAAGATATTGTAGTGGATTTCCTAACTCTTCGAATTGCACACTATGAAATGAAAGAGGACAACCTCCTTTCATTATGCATTGAGCAACCTCAGAGCACAATCACTCATTTATGTTGGTTACACTTGTTTTTGGGTCTAAAATGCAAATGCAAATTAGAGTTTCATTTACTGTCAATCCAGGTAAGTAAACTTCGAGGATCACCCAATATATATGGACTTAGATACAAACTAAACTAAGGTAGGTGAAGAAATGCCAAAGCTCCCTTACAGGAGGTCTTTCATTGGGATCTCCAACACCTATTTAGTCACTTAACAAAATGAAATCTAAAGACATTGTGAAAAGTGTAAGAAATATTAAAGCTCCATTACAGGAGACTGCTCATTAATATTTTTAATCATCTTAATCAACAAACTATTTAAACTAATGAAATCAAACATTAAATAATAAATCAGATTCATTAAAAGAAACATTAATATTTTCTTACGAAAGGTCATTCGTTAATATTTCAAACATATGAACCTAATGAAATTTTCAAACAAACATAAAATGAAAGCTTACCAAAACAAAAGTGTGCTTGCTAGACAATGGGGGCCCTTCCAAGGATTCACAAACACATCAAAAGAGAAGTCAAATGTAGAAGACCAAAGAAGCTCCATTGTATTTATCTTCAATTGAAAATTGCAATTACAAGTTCTACATTCCAAGAGGCTCTAAAATCTCCATTACAATGATTCCAAATTCTAATTTCTCATTACAAACTTATAAGATCCTAAGGTTCTAAATTCTATCTTCTCAATTCTAAATTCTAAATTCCAAAATTACAAATGAAGGAGATAACACTCCTATTTATACAAAAGTTATTATAACAAACTCATAAATGTGGATCAACTATTCCCTCTTCATATTCACATATTTCTCAATCCATGGTGACACATAACCCTATCCTCCATGATCTTCTCCATGAGGTCCATTGTCTTATCCATGAGGTCCACGATCTCCTAAAATTCGAATTTGAACATAGAGTGCCACATAAGGGTGCCTTAGAAGCTTCCTTTGTACCTACACATGTCAACAAACTCATTCTAATTGTTAGGTATAAGTATATGGATATTATTTTCTAAAGTTTAACCACAAATTCACTTAAAAATACTAAGAAATAATAATGTTTTGGAAAACACAAAGGTAACCCATATAATGATGAAAGTGAACTGGATTTGATGACATGGTGGTGGAATAGAGGTGAGAAAATGTGCGAATGGAGTGAAAGTGGATGTATTTTAAGGATAATTCTTAGGCCCAACACTTGCTCAACTACCTAGTTCCATATCAACATTGCCATGCATTCCACAATGTGCATTCTCAGTGGCTAGTGGGGCCATCTTTGGACCGTTATAGTTCTCAAATGTGAAATACCTAGAGCCTCTTCCTCAAAAATTGTGCACTACACAGTTACAGTGCCCAACCCTATCGCTTTTGACTCTTGGAGATCCCAACTACATCATATCTTGCCTAGCGTTTCCCCTACTCCACATTGTAGAGTTACAATGGATAGTAGGGCCATTTATCATCCCTTATAGTGCTCAATTATGAAATCACTTGAGACTCTCCACCATTGTGCACTGAGCAATGATAATGCCTAGTCATGATGTAATAGCCCCTAGTTGATTTTCCATGTAAAAAATATAAGATCAAGGCCATGAGACATGTATTCCAAGTTGAATGGTGGGAAGAAATTATAGTGCAGATCATTTTCAGTTTAATTATGGCTAAGGAAATTGGTAAAGGAAAAGAGACACTAACTGGAAATTATTTATGAAAATAAAGGAAAATAGGAGAAAAGGATGGCGAAGAGACACAAATTTGCATGTTAAGGAAATTAGAGGAAAATGGAGGAAAATGAAGAAAACAAAAGGCTCAATGATAAAAATGATTATGAGGATCAGTTGCTAGCTTTTGTTAGTTGAACTTTTGCCAGTTGAGTTTTGGATCTCTCGTTTCATTCTCTCATTCCCTCATGATATTACACACTTAGACCATTCTTGGAGCACTTTGACATACATTGGATTTAGAGAAAGAAGGCAAAGGAAAAGTAGGAAACCACAAGGGAATAATTGGATCAACAATTACAACCACATTTCTTTGTAGGTAATAGGTTGCATGTGTGATTTTCTTCCTGATTTATGGTTGCATGGTATATCGATGTCATTTTATCGTTATGAATTCTCATTGGCATGGAGGTTTTCAAAGATTGATAATGGCTTTAGACTTTCCTTTCAATTTCCTAGATAACTATGGTCTTGTGGGTTTTTCACTTGTTGTTCTATGATTCGTGTTTAGGTTCCTTTTGGCTGTGGGTTGGAAAAAATGCTCTGGAAGCCCTATAATAACTTGAGCTGAGTTTCTAGTATTGGAGCCTAGCTTGGGAAAAACGCTCTGAAATCCTTGGTGGGTTGAGGTACTCATCCTTGGAGCGAAGTTCGATAAATACTCTGGAGCCCTGGAATGTTGTGGGTTGAGTTACTAGTTCTTGGAGCCCTAGATAACTTGGGTAAAGATTGATCAGGATGATGTTAGTGATGTCTAACCATAGAGAAGGAATCACTATGGTTGAGGGTTGAGGTGGTTTTGCCTCTGGAAGCCATGGTTTGGTCTTTTCTTCCTATATTCCATGATATCCCACATTCATGCTTGAAATATGGCATAGGGGTGATTGTCTAAAAGAGGGATTTGGCTTGGACCAATTTATGGTCGGGTGTTACGTGAAACTCCCTAACTTGTTTGGTATTTTCATATATTAATAAGATTTATTTTTTTACTACAATTCTTATCTACTATAGTGATTATGTTTGTTATATTATGGCCGAGCTGCCATGGTTTCTATGCTAGATATTTTATAGTTATTTTCTAGTTACATGATGTATGTTATATATGGCTCAGGTCATGATTTGTATATTTATCTAATGATTGATCAATATATGGACTATTAAGTGTTATAGAAACTATGTTGAGAGGGAATATAGCCTTCTTAGTGATTCTTAGATGAATCCCAAACTCTTATGATAAGATATGAATTCATGACCTATAGCTTACATGTTTTCTATGTGTTTGAAAAAATGTATGATGTGTTATAGGAAACATAGGTCAAGTTATACCTTCAAGTTTGAATGATTAGCATTTTTTTTTATGAGAAATATGATTATGGAAAGTTACAAGAAGTTACTAGCAGTGGTTCGGAGACTACCCTAGAAAAGTGGCTTAGATCCCAACACCGCGGGTACAAAAATGGATATCATGGGTCATAATTGCATGGATCAAGACTTGTGAGTGTGCTCGGAGGCTCACAACCACATGCAGACAATGTCAAGGGTGAAATTACAATTATATCGATTAGTAAAACAAGGTTCCAGCTCATGTATTGACCACATGGGGTGTTTCTTCAGCTCTTAGGTGTTTTGTAGTCCTTGCATGATGTCAATTTGTGGTTATTTTGTAGCCACCACTTCCTTAAGAGGAACTAGGAGGTTGGGTTAGGTCATAATGGAACTTGTCTCATGTTTACCCTAGTGAGCTCGTGAATTTGGATAAATGTGGGAAGGGGTGGTTACAAAGTCATATCAGAGTGGGTTTAGTTATCTTTGGGTGATATATAATACCACAAAGTGGTATCAAAGGAGTTTCCATTCTATTTGGGTGATATTTGATACCACATGGTGGTATTAGAGCTTCCAGGTTCAAAAACTTGGAATGGATGGGCTAAATGTGTATCGTTTTGCATGCATAGTAGGTGAGACATGAATAGTGGTGGTCATTATGAAGTTTGTGTCATCATGTTGTTGTCGGTATGTTATGATGATAATATGTGGGTGGAGATGTAGCATGAGATGTAGATTATCAAAGTGAGGTTACAACACTAGACTTCATGGTAAGAGCAGAACTTCATATATGTTAGGATGTTGGGAATGCATGTATGATAGTTAATGGTTTAAATATGCATTATGGTCATATACACGGTTGTCATTATATCATGATTGTGGTTACATGCATGATAGATGTTATTTGATGAATGGGTCCATTTCTTCAACTTGTTTCTCCAAACTTCGGAGGTAGAGTCCTCAGTGAAGCTTTTCTTTGCTTCCATAAATGTTTCTTTTGCACATTCCAAATCAAACCCTACCCACTTCTCCAATGCTTTGTAGACCCATATAACTTCTGTAGGTTGCTTCCCTTTATCCTCCCTATTTGTGGTTCTACTCTGCAACAAAATGTTTACCTTAGGGTCTTCCTTGCAAGGCACATCCCTCATCATCTGGAGATTCTGTGGATGTTGGGCTCCCTTTTTGTGAATGTTAGCCAAAAATATTCAGCAATCCTTAGTCAAATGGTCAAACTAAGTATAGTAGCGGCATGACAATCGCATCAGATTGTTTCTGGGAAAAATATTGTCTATTTGATCTACTAGTCCCACTAAGATGGGTAGCTATCTTAAAAACAAAGAATTCAAAGTGACTTGTGTTTTCCTTTATGTATGATAGATAAGAGAGAAGCAGAGAGCACCAACCTGAATCTTTCACTTGGCTCCTTGCTTGTTTCCTCTCTCCTTTGATAGAGCTTGCCACTCCTTTCTCACTCGTCCCGCTTTAAAGAACACCTGTAGAGGCAAAGCAACAAAACACCATCAAAACATAGAGATCTATAATACCATAAATAATGCAGAATCAAAAGTACATTAACCATACAATTTCATTCACAAATAGCAAGATTCACAAATACACAAGTGTATGAAGGAAAACTCAAATAACTTTAATGATAGTAGAAGTAGAAGAGAGGATTACAACCCAATTGTCTGATCCAGCATCATCCTCCCAGCATGAAAGCCCTCTTCACTTCATGAAAAGCAAGATCACCCAACAATGAAATGTCTCAAAGAGAAACCAACAACACTTCCTTGCAAATTACAAAATTCAAGCCTTTGGATCTTTGAGATGAGGGATCCATTTATAGATATTTGTAGAGGGGTGAGTCAGCTTCTGGGTTTTTGATTAGTGTCATTTCATTGATTGTTCTTGGTTTCACTTGGAGATTTCATGATTTCTTACTCATCCCTGGGGAAATTCAGAGAGGCAAGTGTCATATGAGAAGTTTCTACAAGATTCTCTGGGTTTCCACTTAGAAAATTGTCTTTTCCATTTGTCTACTCTCGCCCATCACACCCCACAGAAGGCTCTTTCAGAATGCATCGCACCTGGCCAGTGTTACAGTTAGTATGCATCGCACCCTTAGCATGGAGCAATCTGTATGGTCCAGTTTCGGCCAGTTCTGAGTGGTTTTTAAGGTGGAACTTCTGGGAAATGATGTAATCAGTTGACCATGATCCTTTACGGTGTGAAACAACACTTTTAGGGGTTTAAGAGCCCTTGATTTATCGACTTATGTGATTGGGGTTGCAATGCCCAAATATCTCTATAACAGTTGGCCCCTAAAGCATGACTTCATAAATCTTCTGATGTCGAGTGAAATGTTTTATCATGAGGATCCGAGGTTTTTCAAACTAGAAGGTGACCTATATAAAATACAATACAATACATTATATTCATGTTATTTTCATGATCTAACTGAGGCGGGCATTCCCATGCTCAGCTTTATAAATTCATTTTCATGTACATAGGATAGACAATCATCTGTGTTGTAGACTAGTGATTCTTGTAGAGCCATCATCCCTTAGCTTGGATGATCATCTGTGTAGCTATGGTGTACATTTAATTTATTTATTTTCCTAATTATATCACAGCCCGGATGGATGAAACTAGATCCACGGTCTTCAAACTCGTTCAATCTTCACCCGATGTACAAGTCGATCCATGTGAAAAGATGTCCTGAAGTCAAACATGGAAATACATCACCTAATTACTAGCCAATGATGTAAGCTATTAATAGGCGTGAGAGGAATCACCGATAATGATAATTACCCTCAAGGTACTACAATACAATTCATGTGGTGTGAATATAAGATCTGATGTCGCACACCATGCAAAAGTTTTTAGTTGAACGCCATCGATGTAAACCTGTCACCGGAAGTGAGAAACTTGCCATTGAGGCATGCAAGCTTCAAAGTACTGAAAGGGTTGTTCCTAAGTCAACTTCTTGGATAATGAGTTGATGTCGACAAGAAGTGACCCATCGTAGGAGGGCCTTAATGAATCCCACATCTACGACAGGAAATGAAGCAAATTATTTTCTGGAGGTGAAAACAATCTGATGATACAAGGTTCAGGAATGGTAGTCATGAAAAATGTTGAGTGAAAGCATTCCAGTGAATGAGGTGTTAGCTAGGTTGGTGAATTCTCTGAGCGACTTCTCTTGAACATATTAGCAACACTGAGATGGATCGATAGCGTTAACCCCATGGATGGTATGGAGGACCAATGGTGATGGTGAACGGAATAACCCAACCTGACTCAATCATGGTGATGGTGAACAGAATAACCCAACCTGACTCAATCATGGTGATGGTGAACGGAATAACCCAACCTGACTCAATCATGGTGATGGAGTGAAAGTGTCATGTTCAAGAGCGACCTGGTACCAATGAAGTTCTTCAAGTTTTCTTCCCTTTTTCCCTCATCATTGTTGACTAGTACCACTTTATTTTTGTCAAGCTTGGGGAGGATAACATATGCTTGTTCTATAATTTTCCCTTCAGGCAAACCTGTCACTATGTTTTAGCGAGTCTAGCGACAATGAAACTCGCTCTTGTCCAGAAGGAAAAGTTTGTCGCTATTGTTTTAACGAGTTTAACAACAAAGATAACTCGGTCCTTTTCATGTTTAGAGAGTTTGAAAAGAGATGGAAAGGAAACTCCAGTAGTCCCTTTTCGTGGCATAATCTCTTAAATCCGAAAAAGTATAAAATAATACGAAAGGGATGACTTTTCGATAGCTTTGGTGAGCCGAAAAAGACAAGTGTTCGATATTTTTGGGTAATGATCCCTTAGGTCCAATAATATTAAAATGTAGAGGAGGGATGGTGCTTCCCTTTACTTTAATGAGCTAGAAAGGCCAGTAGCTCAGTAGTCTTTTCATATTTTACGAGTCTCAAAAGAGCTTAAAAGAGACTCGTTTTTGGGGAAAGAGTGATGTTTCCGAGTAGCAGCTAGTTCCAGCTAAGTTTGGAACTTCTCAAACATGGTAGTGTAATGAGGGTGGCTGATAGAATCACTCGTTGCAGCTGTCCCTCAAAAGGGTAAAAAATCAAGTGGATGTGTATGATCAACTAAAAGAGTGGAGGTGACGGTAAGAACATGACCAAGGCTCAAAAGGCTGATAGAAATGTGATCACAAAGGTTATTCACTGAGGGTGGATTCATTTCTTAATGAGCTTGAATCTTTAGAAACTATGCTTAGTGGTGGGTTTTTTTTTTAACGAGCTTCAACCCTGCGGTAACATTGCTTGTGATAATAGTCAGAGATGTTCAATTTACTATTAACACTGTATTCCTTCGACGGTCATACAACTTGTTCAATTAATCCATCAAATTGATTAGAAATGCAAATACATGCTTGAAAAATGAGTCAAAAACTAACATTTTACTTGAATTATGTGAATAGTAACATAAAAGCAGTTTTACCTCTCATTTTTACCATTTCATTCAAATTTGGGATTGTTGGAGCTCTGGAGGTGTTTTCCCCCTTGAATTTCATCAACCGATTTCAAGAGATCCAGTGGACTATTTTCCATGCCGTTTGGACCAAGTAGGAGCTAACCCTGAGCTCTTCAATTACACTCCTTCCTTTTGTGGTTTAGAGCAGGCTTTCCCTGTCTTTTGGGCCCCAGGGGTTTGAAGAGTTCGTTCTCTCCTCATCACACTGAGTCTACATTGAAAGGTGCAATGCATACTGAGCTAGCCATTGGCCAGTCAGTATGCATCTCACCTTATACACAGGTAGGGTGTGATGGACACAGGAGGGAAAGTTTATGCAGTGTTTTATCATGAAACTTTTTCCTGTTTTTGCCCAAATCAGGATCCTAATTCATCTCTTGTTTATGTTTCATAGATTCATCGGATCAAGATGGTTGTTACATGGTGTGAATGTGAGCATGAAGAAGAGGACATGATTTCCTTACATGATCTGGGTGTGGCTACTGCGTTGCGAAACTATGGATTTCTCAAATTCTTCTGCATATCCAACATGAGGCAACAGATCAATTTGTTGCAATATCTTCTCGATGCATGGGATCCGACCAACTAGGTGTTCTAGATTAGAGGCAAATCCATCCCTTTGACAGTTGAGGATATCTACTTCTTGACTGGGTTATCGAGGCATGGTGCCTCTCTCTCACTATTAGGATCTGCCCGTGGGGGTGAATCCGTGAGGGATTATATTCGCCACTTTTTTAGAGATAGATCTTAGCTGAGAAGGGATGTCAAGATCAGTATTTGAGATGTCACTGATCTATCTTTGAGGACTATTTTATTCACCTTTGCTAGATTGGCTGGTAGTGCGGCTCTTCATTTGGCCAACAGGTCCTATATGCAGTACGCCTTGGAATGCCTTGAACCAAAGGTATTCAACTGGTGTGATGCATCACTTTTGGTTATAAAAGAACAGCTTTCGAAGGTGAAGAATGGAAGATCCAAGAAATTTGGTTATAGTTCCATTCTGACTGCTTTTGCCTTGTAGAGGATTCCACTGATGCAACCCCAGTACATTTCACTCGGATTGTCAACACCGAGGGAACCACAGATGCAGAGATGGTTTAATCTCATGGCCAGACATGCTAGTCAGTCACAAATTTCATTTTCTGATGACTTCTTTGAGTGGTTTGACCATCAGGTGATGGTCTTCACAGAGTATCCATATGTTGGGATGGATTTCCGAGGTGACCCGGATTTGGCATTATTGGCTGGCGAGCAGTGTGGTGTTATAGGTAAAAAGATCTGACCATATCTCTTTTTATTGCTTTTATAATGTTATTGTGTTTTTTAAAGGTTATGAAGACTAATCAAACTCATATATGTATGCAGATGTTGGGCCAGTGCGACCAGCAGCTCACCCAAAGGTAGCAGCTGTCGTTCCAGCAGGAGAGGCTATAGGGAGGATTGTCCTTCGTGATTTGGACATAGCGGAGACCCTTGCAGTATTGTAGGATTAGATCAAGGGTCTTACCCTTGGTATTCAGGATGTGAGGACCGACAAGTTACCTCTGTGATTATAGCGCCATACTACTGGCGTGCCAAGTCGATGGACTAGGCTCTTATGTATGATCACATAGGCGGTGACTTGCTATCACCAGCACCATTAGTTTAGGGTGCTTTTTTGCATTTTTGAGTTTTAGGGTTATATGACTAATTTTTTCTTGGACATAGAACATTTTGTAAAAACTATAAACAACTATATATATTTTTTATTTTCAGAGTTTTATTTTGGTTAAGTTATGTGATCCTGATGCAAATGTTGATTGAAATGCTTTTTCCTTTATAACTTCAAATGTTTATCTAACACATAATTTGCTAATGAATCAATTAATGTTTTTAAGTTTCTAGAAATGTGTTGATATTGAAGAGAATCAAACTCCCTTTCCAAAATTCTGACCCTTAGGAACATATGAGAGATAGTTGGATTCCGAAAGGAATAAATGCCAGTAAGTTGTAGGATGATGAGTTGTGAATCTAGCTTGACAACAAGTCAGCGTATGCCATGTGTGATGGCATCAGAGAGAAGCTCCATCAATGCATTGTACTCAGTGGTGTTGTTCGTTAATCGACTAATGCATATCCCTTTGAAACTCACTAACTCACGGCTTGGATAAAAAATGGCCCAGGCTACAAAAAACAGATTTTGTGTACTACGACTAGCTCCGTTGGCGTATCCAATGAATGATTCCAATAGGTCCGACATTTGCAACAAATGAAAAGTGGATTACCTGACGAAAATGATCAATATTGACAAAAACAAAAATGTAACAAAAGCATATAAAGATATTACTACACTTAATCAAGCATAGTAACGCTTAAGATACAAACCGTTTCGGGGTTGCGATAGTGGAATCCCATCGTAATCTAATAGCTCGTAGTCTCCCTTGGCTAATACCCATTTAAAAATGTAGGCACCCATTCACAATGGTTGGAACTTACCCACTCCCAATTTATCGAATTCCTGATCGTATAGCAAGACCAAGTCACCTTTTGAGAAGATACGGGGTTTGACATTTTTGTCGAATTACGCCTTGACTCGTTTCTTATGAGCTTCGTTAGCCAAAGTGGCATCAAAACGGGTTTCATCCAATTGGATTAGTTTGAAAAAATGATCCTCTTTCTCTGAAGTTCTGGGTAGTAGATCGACTGTGAGCTTGAGAGATGAGATTTCACACCGAATTGGTAAGACCGCTTCCAAGCCATACACCAACTAAAAGGGTGTGAATCCGGTCACATTTTTCACTGATGTCCTATATGCCCACAAAGCTGAGTACAGGATTAAGTGCCAATTCCATTTTTGGACTCCAATCATCCTTTGCAGCATGCATTTCAAGACTTTGTTGATGCCCTCAACTTGTCTGTTAGCTTGCGGATAATATGGAGTAAAACTGTCGTGGGACAATCCTAATTTGGCAACTAATTAAACTATCATGTGATTGCGAAAATGTGATCCATGATCTGTGACTATAGCATGTGGAACATGGAATCTAGAGACTACATGATTGAAAAAGAAAAGAGCAGTTGTTTTTCCGCTATTGTTTAATGTAGGCATCACCTCGACCCATTTTGTAAAATAGTCGACTACGACTATGATATACCTATTCCCCCCGATCAAGGTGGGGTTACATGTCATGAAATCTATGGCCCATTTGGTGAATGGCCCAACAACAACTACTGGATGCATTGGTGTGGGTGGTAATCTAGTTTTGCAATCAAAGATCTGACAGGAATGGCAACTTCTGACCGCAATTATGCAATCTTTGAATATAGTAGGCTAGAAGTAACCTTCTCGTAAGATCTTTTGTGTCGTAGTGTAACCAGATTGATGCCCCCCACACACACATGAATAACAATCACTCAGGACTTTTTTAGCCTCCTCATGCATGAGGCACCTCCGTAGAACTGTATCGTCACCATGACAGTAAAGTGTATCACCGATGATCATGTAGTCTTTGGCTTGGTATTGAGTACACCGTTGTTCGGAGTGAGAGGTATTAGGCCTATATGTTTAGGTTTGGAGATAGATCAATATATCTCCATACCACGGATCGCTTGACGATATCAAAAACAAAGATTCATCCACGATTGATGCTTTAGATGTTGAATCATTGGATGACGATGGGAGGTCGCATAGTAACTCTGTGAAAACTAGAGATTTATTTGATTTGGATTTCATGAATTCCATATCAAACTCTTCCAAAATGGCTATCCATTTTGAATATTTGTTTCCTAGTAATTGACATGACAAAATGTAAGTCATTTTGTTGCAATATGACAAAATGGTAGTTTTGCGAAAGAGGATATAGTGTAAAAATCTCTATACTGCTTGAATAACTGCTAGAGCCAGCTTTTCAACATAGGAGTACTTGTTTTTTGTACCATTTAAGTTTTGACTTAAATAATAGACATGATGTTCAATTCATTTGTCTTCTTGTACTAAAAGCATTACAGTGGTTGTATCTGCTGCAACAAGATACAGGTTAAAGTCCCTTTGATAGCCAGGAGCATACATTAATGATGCTTTTATTAGGGAATCCTTTAAAGCGTCAAAGGAAGCTTGCACAACCTAATCCCAATTGAAGGGCACTTCTTTTTTCAAAAGACGTCCATAACGTTTAGCAAGTTCAGCGTAATTTGGAATGAACCCCCTTAGAAAGTTTGCTTTCCCTTGTAGTTTCTGAATCTGAAGCAAAATTGAAGGTGGAGGCATGTGGATGATTACCTGAACCTTACATGGGTCAAGTTGAATCCTGTCCTTAGAAACTACAAAACCAATTAAATGACTAGAACCGACACAAAACACACACTTGTGTGGATTGATTCATATCTTGTAGTGACGACAATGTAGTCTCAAATGTTGCGGATGATCAATCTGCTTTCGTGAATGAGCCGGTAGATTGTTGAGGTATGGTTGAACGATGTGTTTGATGCCATGGAAGATGTATTTTGTGATCCTCTAAAAAGTTTCCCCTGCGTTCTTTAAATCGAAAGGTAGCTTACGGTACGTGAATGTGCCCCATGGACATATAAATGCAGTCTTTGACGGGTCCTATGGGCAGATGTTTATTTGATTATATCCAGAAAATCCATCCATGAATGAAAAGATTTTGCATCCGGTGCATTCATCAATTATATGGTCGATGAATGGTGTAGGGTAGTTGTCCTTTGGACAAGCTTGATTTACATCCCTCTAATCAATGCACACTCTAATCGTTCCTTTCTTTTTCATGACAGGAACAATATTCTATACCCAATTAGTTAGAGGAACAAGGTAAATGAAACCAGCATGTAAAAGTTTTTCAACTTCTGCCCTAATGGCAGCAGATTCCTTCGAGTTAACCTGTCGAAGCCGCTGTCGTACTGGTTTGACATCTGGATACATCTTGATTTCGTGTTCAATGATGCTCGAGTCAATGCCTGGCATTTCTTCATATGACCATGCAAAGACATCTCTGAATTTGTGAAAGAAAGCAGAGTATATTTCTAGTTCTGAAGAAGAGCAAGATTTTCTGACATGAATATTCTCTACAACATTAGGTTTGGTCGAGATATTTATTGAAATAGTTTCTTCAATATTGGACATATTTCATTTGGAATCCACCGTATTTACAATATTTGATAGAAAATAAAAAACTAAAGGATGATCAAGGTCACTGGAATCATCTTCATCATTATATTGAAGATAGGAACGATGGTGGTAATCTTCCCATGGTGCCTCTCCTATCATCATTGACTGAATGATTCCTTCATTTGTAGAATGTATACGAGACCAAGGATCAGAAGAGGTACCATACTCTAGATACCTATTTATCCCAACAGTCGATGAGCGTTGATTTGGTTTTGCTGCCTAGGCCAAGAAAATTGATTGCTACAAAATTTCTATGGGGCTTGGAGGCAATACCTAGCGATGATCCATGCTAACAAAATGTTCGAAGATCTTCTTAATCTCTACTGATATAGAATATACAGTATTACAGGTTTCCATTGTGGCCACTTTCGCTAGATTACTCAGAGGCGGGAGGGTAAAAGTACCCATTAAGGTAGGGTCTTTTAGGAGGCCTACTCCAACATTTTGAAGTGATTGAGAGCTTCCATGGATCATTGGAATGCTTCCCGTAGCTTGTGAACTATTGGGGAGAAAGGTTAGTTGGTAAACGATTGTAATCCCGCCTTGGAAGGGAAATGAAATCTTTCTAAAATATGTTGACACAATAGCAGCCATAGCATAAATCTAGGGCCTTCATAGTAGGATATTATAATTGATGTTTCCATCGATAACTTCGACTTTAATTTCTATTGTCTTTCCCCCCAGTTTAGGTTGAAAGTTACTTAATATCCCATACGGTGTGTATGTTCTTCCATCGAACGGTTTTAATGTCAATGATGATCATGACAAGGGTGGTGATCCTAAAGTTTTCCAGTAGCTCATTGACATTATATAGGTATACGCGCCCTCGTTAATAATTGTTCGATGAACAATTTTTTTGAGGGATTTTACTTGTATAAGGAAAGCGAGTTGGGCTAATAACTGAGGTTCATATCCTTTGTGGTTAAACGCCACAAGATTGGAATCCATTGGGTCAATCCCACCTATCATTGATAATAAAGCTTGCTTTTGGGAGGGGCAATTCTGCAATACTTCAAGTGCGACATAGCAGATGGAGATTGAGCCAAATCCCCTACTATATTATAATTCTGTGTTGCTCAGGTAGGAGGATTAAATGTCGATTTATGTACTACTCCCTTTCGTGGCTTTATTTTTAATTCAGGAATGATGGGTGGCACAACTTCTGATGAAGTTGTTGTCAAACTACTAGGTTTATCTATAGCCTTGTTGTTCAACGTCTGTGGATTCCCGTAATATTTATTCCTTGTCGATATCAAAGCATTGTTTTGCTACTTCGATACGGATAAAACAAGCACTTGGGATGGCGAAGCATTATCAATAGCAACTAGATTAGTTTCTGGGTTTGGAAACAGATCAGTCAATACTCCTGAGGTGCTTGAAGTTTTTAAAAATTTCCTGACCTCAGATCGATGTAGACAATCTCTCATATAATGGTCCTCATTGCATATGAAACATGGCTGATTAGGTTTATTTTGCCCAGTAGGGTTTTTAGAATATTTTTCAGGAGGTGAATTTTCCTATTTATTCTTTTTGTTTTTCCCATTCTTCTTGCCCCCTGGTTGCTTTAGTTCTTTGCCTTTGTCAGATGACACGGCATTAACCTCGGGGGTAGGAATTTTTTCATTTTCTTTTTTGCTAGAAACTGCAAGGTCTTTACCAGTTTGAGCCTTGGCAGTTTGCGCACTAGAGGTGCCAATCACGCCATTGCTGGCATGAGAGTCCCTGTTTGATTTAGGTGGGGGAGGAACGGAAAAATCAAGTCTAGGAGCATTAGGATTTTGTCATAGAGCATGCGAAACTGAGTATAAATCAAGTCCAAATATTGTGCATGAGCAATGACTTGCTCTTCAGTGACAACTCCTCCTTTCACCACATCTTCTGTAATAGAAGGTAATAATCACTTAATAAATCACTCAACTAAAAGTTGATTAGGAACATAGGTCTTTACCATTCGACGATGATGTTGCCACTCATGAATATGATTAGATATATGACTGGCTGTTGTCTGTTTAAAATTGGTAAGGAATTCTGTTCCTGTTTCGTACCTTATGGTTAACTGAAACTGGGTTAAAAAGGTAGTGGCAAGGGCGCTGAAGTTATAGAATGAAGCTCTAGGCAATTCAATGTACCATTTCGCTGCTGGACCAATTAGCATTCACTTAAAAAGGCGAACTCTAATTGAATCATCATTTAGGGTGTTGGATGAACACCACAAATGAAAGGTCATTACATGATTCGATGGATTTTCACCCGAATTTCCATTGAATTTAGGAATATCTGAGGGACATTTATGAGGAATTGCTAGCCACCAAGGTGTGTAGGTAATTGGATCATTGGTTAACCGATTCAAATCTAGTAATTCTAGAGTTCCTGCAAAGGGAAACTGTTGATTCAGGTTTGGCGAAGCGTACCCAGGATAACATGGGATTGCCTAAGCAGTGGGTCTTTGCCTACTATCATAATGTATCTGATGCTTGTAACTTTGATAAGGTTGATGGACATAACCAGTATAGAATGGTTGTTGATAATTGTTTTGAAAATGCGGTTGTCCATTACCTAAAGCACCTTGTTGCTCAGATCCTCAGTAAACTTGCTGGAATTGGGGTTGTTGATATTGCACCAGCCATGGTTGTTGAACCATTTATTGTTGCCTAACACTGGATGATTGACCAAGATGTGGAGTGATAACTCCAGATTGAGCCTGAGTCATTTCAATTAAAGAAGCACTAATCTAAGATTGTGATGGAGTCATAGAGACAAGAGGTTGTTGTACTACAACCTGAGTAATTTGAGGTTGACATACAATAGGTTGTGCTTGTACTTGCGACATTGTCACAATAGCAGGTGTAGTGGTAATATTCAACACAGGTTGGGTTGGTTGCATTGAATATACAACCCTTGGTTGTTGAGGCAATATTGGTATCCAACCACCGGATGTAATTCTAGTTTGACCTGAATTTTGTTGTGAGCTCTCATATGGTTGTTCACTAGGAGGAAACAATGAAAAATCATACTGCCACCCATATGGTTGTAATATTGTGTTCAAATGATAGATGGGTCTTTGAAGACTGGGTTGTCCAAATTGAAACTGGTATGCAAGATCAATTTGCTGAGCTTCAACATAGGAAATGCCAGATAGGGTCCCAGAAGAACCAATGGGAATAAACCATGTCGTTGAAACAGTCCCTAGGTGGACTCCATCTAGTGATTGATAACTAGTTGTGACAGATGGTATACCAAAAAACATCGTAGGAGTGGTAGCAAGAGATTCTATTGTGGTTGTATTGAATGAAACAGTCCTAGATGTTGACGGTTGTTCAGACATATTTAGTCTATCGAAAAGATTTCCTAGCAATTTGATAGGAACTTGCGATGAAGGATGATAGAAAGAACTAACTTCAGGAATAGAATGATATAAGTGGATCCCAACTTCAAAATGCAATGGAGTACCAGATGGAAGATCCTCTACAACTTCTTCTATAGCAATCAGTCCAGGTTGAAGAGGTAGAATGTCAGGTCCGTAAAACATTTCTAGGGTCGAAGAAGGTATAGTTTCTGCAGTGACAGATACAAGAGGGGTGACACCTTCTGAATTCTGGAACTCAACTCCCAGATGTTGAGGTGAGTGAACTTCAGTTTCTGGATCAGCTCTAGATGGAATTTTTTTAGGTATTGAGGCATCTACCTTTACAGTAGGATTAGTTCTAATGTGCTCTTGTAACTGTTGAACTTCTTCTATTAAGGCAGACGTACCAGAAATGATCGAAGTAACTGTAGTCTCTGATGATGTTGAAACACAAGTTTCAAATAAACCAGGAGAGGTGGACTCAGTTAAACAAGACCTTTTTGGTCGGAATGGTTTCGTTTCCAGAGTCAAAGATAGTTGACGCTTTAACGCAACTTTCTTTTTCAATTTTTAAGAGCCAAGAAAAAGCTAAAGGTGACTCTAGTTTCCTTCGATTTTTAATGAGCTTGAAGTGACAATTGCTTAGATGGACCTTTTCTTTTAAGGAGTCAAAAAGGAATGAAGGTGACTACTCTGGAAATCTAGACAGAGGGATTACCAAACCAACTGCAAAACTACAATATACACCTTGGTCATAAATTAAAGAGAAATTACCAAGGACTTTATGTACAACAGTCAATCTTCCCAAATGTTGTGTTCAGTGCATTGCGATCGATAGGGTGGCAGAAACGACTTCCTAAGGATAAAGGATATCAACCTATTGTGGTCTCCCAATATATACTCCACGGTATGGGGAGCACAAGTCCATTCTGGCACTTGTCATATCAAACAGGAGGAATCACCCAACCTTCAATGAAAATGATAGTTACCAGGTTTTACGATGCCGGAATACGTCTGTTGCCTAGACTTCTAGATGTTGTGCGTTAGGCTCCAAAGCGTTTTTATGTTCATTGAGGTTTATTTTAAAGTTGTCTTTTTTAAGAAGTTTGCCTTTCAAGTTTAACCACGTGATGTAGATGTAAAATTCCTAAATATGCAATATAAAATGATAAACAGTCGTTTGTTTTCTTTTACCAATGAAAATCGTAGCTACTAAGGAAAGAAGAGTATGATTCTTTCAACAGAGAGCAGAGAGCACACACTAAATGCACTTCTCCTAAATCAATTTCCGCATGCAGTCTAAATGCAAATGCATAATCATGTATTTTTTTTTTCAGTTTCCTTAATGTGAAAATTCCAAAAAGAAAACTAATTATAGATCTGAACTACTTTTCCTCAAAGTGACACTTCAACAATTTCTTTTCAAAACGAAAGAAAGACTAAGACGCCACTTTCAATTTCGAATGGAAAACTGCTTTCAACACTTTAAATATTGACAATTCAAATCAAATACAATGGCAAAAGTAAAATTGACTATCTGGAAGAGGAAGACTTTATGACACTCTTCTTTTCGACTCACAATGACAGTTGTGACACTTTTGAATCAAAAGATGACAGTTCGATTAAGCTACTATTTGCAAAGGAGGACTGCAAATGATGAAAAATACATAAAAAAAAATTCACAATTACTAATCAATGGAGGTGGGATAATGTAAAGGAAGAGGGTTTCAATAATGATATACTGATCATATGCATCAAAACTACTGAATAGAGCCAAAAACAATGAAGAAAAAACCAAATTCCAGAGAAGGAAACAGTGTCATTCAGTCATTGCACCTGCTCTTAAGGGAAATAGGGATGCATCTCACCTGCAACACATGGGAGGTGTGATGCATCTAGATTTCAAATGAGAGACAATGTGATGGACCAGGGAATGAAACTGAGCTTGGTTTTTGCTCAAAAGTTGTAGCTAAGTTCAATGATTTATGTCGAGCTATGATGGACAGTAAACACAAAGTATAGGATTATGATCTTATGAGGTTATTAAGCTACCACTAGGGCACTTAGGATCTTTGCAAGTCAGATGTTCAGTTCATAAACCAACTCGGAGATTGATTGAATTAGCATTGATCTACTTTGTAGTTGCATAGCAAAATCAGTTCGAAGGCTGGCTGGCTTAACTTTAGGCTCCATTTGTAGTTTATAAAGCAAACAATAGTAACAAACAAACAAACTATTCACTTCCCAGTGTAGTCGCCATTTTGTTTCCGCGAAAGCTAGTGTCTATTTGATCTGCTAGTCCCACTAAGATGGGTAGCTATCTTAGAAACAAACAATTCAAAGTAAATTGTGTTTTCCTTTATGTATGATAGATAAGAGAGAAGCATAGAGCACCAACATGAATCTTTCACTTGGATCCTTGCTTGTTTCCTCTCTCCTTTGATATAGCTTGCCACTCCTTTTTGACTTGTCTTGCTTTAAAGAGCACATGTAGAGGCAAAGCAACAGAACACCATCAAAGCATAGAGATCTATAATACCATAAACAATGTAGAATCAGAAGTACATTAACCATACAATTGCATTCACAAATAGCAAGATTCACACATACACAAGGGTATGGAGGAAAACTCAAATAAATTTAGTGATAGTAAAAGTAGAAGAGAGGATTACAACCCAGCTGGTTGATCCAGCATCATCCTCCTAGCATGAAAGCCCTCGTCACCTCATGAAAAGAAAGATCTCGTAACAATGCAATGTCTCAAAGAGAAACCAACAACACTTCCATGAAAATTACAAAATTCCAGCCTTTGGATCTTTGAGATGAGTGATCCATTTAGAGATATTTGTAGAGGGGTGAGTCAGCTTCTGGGTTTTTGATTCGTGTCATTTCTGATTGGTTCCACTTGGAGATTTCATGATCTCTTACTCATCCCTAGGCGAATTCAGAGAGACAAGTGTCATATGACAAGTTTCTAGAAGATTCTCTAGGTTTCCACATAGCAAACTGTCTCTGCCATTTGTTTACTCTCACCCATCACACCCCACAGAAGGCTCTCTTAGTATGCATCGCACCTAGCCAATGTTACAGTCGGTATGCATCGCACCCTTAGCATGGAGCAGTTTGTATGGTCCAGATTTGGCCAATTCTGAGTGGCTCTTTAGGTGCAACTTCTGGGAAATGATGTAATCAGTTGACCATGATCCTTTAAGGTGTGAAACAACAATTTTAGGGGTTTAAGAGCCCTTCGTTTATCGACATATGTGATTGGGGTTGTAGCGTCCAAATATGTCTATAACATAGATTCATACAGTCCCTCACATAGTGTCCTGGGCCTCTAAAATTATAACAAATTAGTTGTTCTTGGCCTCTCCCAGGCCCTCCTAGAGACTCACCTCACATTCCCCCAACGAATTGGTCTAGAGGTCATGTTTTTGTTTGAATTCTGTATGTGGGTATCCTATCAATCATTAATTTGTAACTTCGACAATTGTGCTCATCATGGCCTACTAATTGACAAAAATTGCAGAACAATTGTGGTCTTTGTACAAATTTCTGTAGCAAATGGCAATTATCAGTCGTATATTTCCCTGCTACCTGACATATAGCACACCATAGCACAAGCCCCACACTTGACCTTGTTGTGGCTTCTGGTCATAGAGGCATTGGTACTCTTGTTGCAACATAGTTCGCGAACACTAGGAAGTGATCCTTGTCATCCCCTTGACCTTTGTATTTTATGCACCAAACCTCTTCATGCACCTCCGGCCAAGAAATTTTGTCCTTCTTCAAACTTTGCATTTCGAGACAAAGGTTTTGCAACAGTACATGAATCTGTTGAACCCATAGATTTAGATCTTGCATTGACATTTCTTGCAATCTCATTGCAATCTCTAAGCCTTCCGCCTGAGTCATAATCTTCTGTTGTGACAATGAAAACCTCAGGTGAGGCTTAAGCGAAGCCACGAACCACTCGTGGTGCTTCCCATCTGTCAAATTCAAATTAGCTTCATGGATTTCACACTTCAATCTCTATCCTAACTCCCAAGGGGTCTCACCTAGTTTCATCGTGATTTTCTTGAATCCCACAATCAACTGCGCTTTAGACTTATGCCTACCAAATTCTTTATTTAGCGCTGTCTAGATCTATGCTAGTGTAGCTCCCTGGTTGTCATTAGAGTACTTGATGTACTAGTTTAGTGTGTGATCTTGTATATCACTAACCAACAACGCCTTCCTCATGTCATCATCCGCAACTCCCTCAGCTTCCCATAAAGCCTTTATGACGAACCAAAACTTCTTTGGGTCTCAATTCCCTATGCCCTTGAATATGGGCAATTTTATGGAGTTCACCATATTGAATAGTGGAGCTGGTAGTGGTGTGGGTGATGGGGTGATTGGTGGAGGCGAGGATGGATGTGGTGTGGATGGATGGGATTGGGGTGGAGGTGGTGTAGGTAGTCATAGGAACCCTCATCTTATCAACTAAATAGCGCTCAGGGGAGAAATCTATGGTGTCCCTTCGTCGTCACTTAAAGGGAATCTAATGAGTGGGATATATTCAAGACCTTTTCTTCCCCCATCCCTGAATGGGCTTCCGCTTTGCATTGCTCCAAACATCAAGGTAACTACATAACCCGTCGTTCACACAAGAGCATCTTAATCCAAGTATTCAGTGATTTCAAATACTTACCTCACGGTCCTTTAAACAAGTGGTGCTTTGCTTCGTTGTAGCTGACAAAAGTATTGAACACGAACTTGGTCACAAATCCTCCTATGATGTGGTCAAGACAATGGTTGACAACATGCACAATCTTATCTTCAAAAGTTTCTAACCTTCGTACCAGCTTTGGTGTCCAAAGAATCGACTTGTCAAGCCTCCACCATCCTTGACCATCTTCCAACTTCGTGATCCACTCGTATAACTCAACCGAGAAGGAATAGAAGAAGATTTCGTGTATTTTGGTGTACAAGTATCTGTCCAACCACTATTCTTTCATCAATTGTGGGTTCTTGTTTTCTTGTGTCGTGAATTCATGGATATTTTTGTCCAACCAGGTTTCAATTTATTTCTTAATTGGATTCCAATGATATGAAATCACACATTTCTCATGGACCACGATCCCAAAAATAGAGCCATTTGTTGGCTTATTGGGCCTTGACCCAAGTTCAATGTTAGTCAGCCAAGAAAATCCCTACACTACTGGCCCTTTTGGCATCAGCTCACGGAGCACAGACCGATGTCTCACTCGAAGTAGTATGTGTTGGAAATAATACTGAGAGAAGGGGTGAATCAGTATTATCAAGTCAAATAATCCTTTTCAAAAACCAAATTGTATACGCTACTTCAGTTAATTCGACCCGCGTATATATGCAACTATTCAGAAGAAAAACCACATATACAGAGCAAGCTTTTAATTTACTTAAACTTTTAGATGATGTTTGTTAATCTGAGATGCAACATCAGTAACCAAAGATAGTAAAATAGAGCAAAAAGACAATCACACATAAGAACACCAGATATAAGGCGGAAACCCAATGTGGGTGAAAACCACCTGCTGCAATTTGTCTCTATCTTTCTTTAATTAGAAACTTCGGTTTACAATGTACTGGTGCAGTCATTTACCAGTACGTAGGCTGCAACCTGCAGAGAGCTACAACTCTCTCTCGTTTTCCAGCTTCTCCTGGAAGGGAGCTACAACCCCCTTAGCTCTTGCACTAGCCAAGATACTAGTAGGTAGGTGCTAACCTACAGAAGGCTACAACCTTCTCTTTCTTCCAGGGACCACGTTTCATCAATTTTCAAACTGGATCCATGAACATCAAACAATCATCAAGAATCAACCAATCTCCTTTTCACAAATTAGATCTGAATCAAGTAGATATTCTCCTTACAGCTGTACCCAAAACACAGTACCAGAAAGCAGAACCCAAAACACAACAACAATAGTCAGAAGCAGCTAGATCACAACTTAGATTATATACGCTATTTCAACAGCCTGAAACTAGTGTGCATACGCTTCTGATTATGGAACAACCTGCGTATACGCCCCTTTACTTCACTGAAACTGCGTGTATACGTGTTTTCGCCTTACTGAACCTGTGTACAGATCTTACGAAGGATAATTCACTTTTTCAACTATTCAATCATTAATTAACCCAGATTACCAGATAGATCAAGCAAATGTCACATCTAGCAGATCAAAATCATACAAAGATACTATCATTCACGCTTAAAGATTATGTCCCATTAATAGAACTTGTCCTTCCTTTTGATCTAAGGTTCCTCCTTCCTTCAGATCCAGATCTGCATCACCACCCAATATACCAGCTCTAGCACTTTTCAGATCTTCAATTATAATTTAGATGGTAATTTGTCACAAGATCTCCTTCCTCTTTTATAGCCTTAGGCCTTTCCCAATACCATGGTCCAAAACCATAACATTTCAATACCATGAACCCAAAACTAGGGATCAACACATCTGACGAGACGCCATGGTCCAAAACATAGGTTCAAGTTCCAAGATCTAACTGCCATGGACCAAACGAATGATCCCCAACATATACGCGCTTTTGTAATGTATAACCCGCGTGTATACGCGCCTTCGTCTAGATGAACCTGCGTATATGTCTTTTTCTACTTTCTGAGTACCTGAACTGAGATCTGATGCCAAAGAAGGTTGCCATCAAGGACAACACCTGTGCCATAGCTCCAAACCTGTGCCATAATGCCAACAATCTCCCCCTTTGGACTTGATGGCAACACCAAGATCATTCTCCCCCTTTGTCATCAAGGGCAAGGGGTTTTTACATGCTGAAATCTCTGTCCTACTGTGTTGACCATGCTCCCCATGACTGTAGGAAAGATCTGCAAAAGGATGTTCTTTAAGAAGAACCAAGACTTATGTAACAATACAAGACCTTCCGATCACCAAAAGACTTAATACATACATCCATCACCCAACCAAGTGGGGATCATCCATCCAACCGAGTGGAATACATCAGAAATTTACATATGATGACCAAATGCATTACATCTTCATCCCAGGCATAGTGGGGAAACCAATATAGGCCGTTACATGACCTTGATACCATATAAAAAAGAGATACATGACATAGAGACGAATATTTACAGCATGATTTATAAAAGTCAACAATCAACTGATAGCAGCAGCAACTGTCAATCATCATTCAGATCAACAACCAAGATTTCCTTTTGTTTGCCCTCTGCCTTTGTTCCACCTGAAATCAACAACAGCTATGAACGAGAACCAAAAGCATCTAAAATAATGCCAACAATGCATTATTAGAAGATTATCTGCTCCCCCTGAACCTGTGTCGGATGGTCTCTGTCAGACCCACATCAGAATATCGTCAACCAGAGCCTTCTCTTTCTAATATCCATCAAGCCTACATATACACGACTTTCTCTGTACAAACCAGCGTATGTACGCGGATACTCCTTATCCAACTCGCGTACACCCATTTTCCTCTGGAACTGATAAGATTTAACAGCAAGATGATACATCAACAACTCCCAGCTTCTATCTGAGATATTCAAAAGTTTCCTTGGGTAGAGGTTTGGTGAAAATGTCAGCAACTTGTTCCTTAGAAGGAACATACTCCAATTTGACCTTTTGTTCCAACACCTGTTCCCGAAAAAAGTGATACTTGATCGGTATGTGCTTGGTCTTTGAATGCATGATAGGATTTTTTGAAATGTTGATTGCACTTGTATTATCAGATAAGATGGGGATAGGTGGTGTACAAGTGATTTGAAAATCCTGCAAGGTCTGCAACATCCAAAGGAGTTGAGTGCAACAAGATGCAGCTGCCACATATTCCGCTTCAGCTGTATATAAGGCAATCGAACTCTGTTTCTTGCTGAACCAGGATACTAATCTGGAACCCATAAAGAATGCTCCACCACTTGTGCTCTTCCTATCATCCACGCTTCCGGCTCAATCTGCATCTGTATACACATGAAGTGTAAGATCTGTATCTCTAAGGTACCATAAGCCATAGTTCTGAGTCCCTTGAAGGTACTTGAAAATTCTCTTCACTGCTTGAAGATGAGTTTCCTTTGGATTTGCCTAAAATCTCCCAACTATTCCCACTGCATGCATGATGTCTGCTCTAGTACCTGTCAAATAAAGTAGACTTACAATCATAGAACTGTAGGTTGGTTGATGGACAGCTGTTGATTCATTTTGTTGGATTTGCAATCCAAGAAAGTATGTCAGTTCTCCAAGCATAGACATTTCGAATTCTTTCTGCATCACCAAGGCAAAACTTTGACTGATAGCTTCTTCATTGCTGCCAAAGATAATGTCATCTACATACACAACAAGTATTCGCAATTTGTCATTTTCAATTTTTAAATAAAGATTGCTATCTGCTGATCCTTTTGAAAAACCTTGTTGATGAATATATTTGTCTAATCGGTAGTACCAAGCCCTTGGAGCTTGTTTAAGACCATAGAGAGCCTTTTTCAGTCTGCATACAAGATTTGGATCATTCCCAAGGATGAAACCATCTGGTTTGCTCAATGTACACTTCTTCTTCTAAGTCCCCATTCAGAAAGGCAGATTTCACGTCCATTTGAAAGACTTTGAAATTCTGAAAGCTTGAGAGAGCAAGGAACATTCGGATGGCCTCAAGTCTAGCAACCAGAGCAGAAGTTTCTTCAAAATCTATCCCTTCTTGTTGAGTATATCCTTTACAAACAAGTCTATCTTTGTTTCTAATGACTTCCCCATTCTCATTCAACTTGTTCTTGAAGATCAATTTTGTCCCTATGACATTCTTATCTTTTGGTCTAGGAACCAACTCCCAAGTGTTGTTCTTTTCAATCTGCTCAAGTTCTTCATCCATTGCCTTGACCCAACTTCCATCTTTGCATGCCTCTTTTACATTTTATGGCTCAGTAGAGGAGAGTAATGCCAAATAGCTTGAGGCTTATGCAATTGTTCTTCTAGTTTGTATACCTGCTTCCTTCTGCCCCAAAATCTAAGATTTAGGATGATTCTTCTGAACATACCTAGATGGAGTCTTCTCTTCTATCCTTACCTGTTCCTCTGGTGCCTCTTGAGGTTCTTCTTCATCATCTGTCTGATATGGAGAGTAGTCTTCATCTTCTTCGATATCTTCATGATTTACTTGCCCGGGGATGTATCCTTTTTCATCAACCACTACGCCAGTGCTGTCAACAATTCTTCCAAGTCTTTTATTATAGCGCTTATATGCTTTGCTGTAGGGAGAATATCCAAGGAGAATGCCTTCATCCACTGTAGGTTCAAGTTTGCCAAGATGTTCATCCGTATTCTTAATATAGCATTTGCTCCCAAAGATTTTGAAATGCTTTACCGAAGGAGTTTTACCATACCAGAGCTCATGAGGAGTTTGAGTGCTATTCACTCGAACATTTGTTTTATTGAGAATAACAACCACAGCATATGCAACTTCACCCCAGAAGGTTGCGGGAGTTCCAGACTCATCAAGCATAGCTTGGGCCATTTGTTGGACTGTTCTGTTCATTTTTCCACCACTCCATTTTGCTGAGGAGTCCTAGCTGTAGAAAATTCCATTCTTATCCCATGATCTTCACAGAAATCAAAAAATTCATTTGAGGTAAACTCCCCACCTCTGTCTGACCTGAGGCACTTAATTTTATAATCTGATTCATTTTCAACCAAGGCTTTGAAGGATTTAAATTTTTCGAATGCTTCATCCTTGTGCTTCATAAGTCCTAACCAAACCATCCTGGAGTAGTCATCAATGAATAATATAAGGTATTCTTTTCCTCGAGGTGACCTTGTCCTAAATGGACCACATACATCTGTACGAACTAACTCAAGAGGCCTGTTGGCTGATCCTTCCTTCTCAGGGAAGTTAATTCTAGTTTGCTTCCCAAACTGACATGATTTGCATATGGTTTTGTCTGGAATTTTGATGTCTGGAAGACCACGAACTGCCTGGTACTTGCAAGCTTTCCTTATTTGTGAAAAGCTTTGATGTCCCAACCTCCGATGCCATAACCAGTGTTCATCATTCTTGCTCAAGTAACATTGTTGTTCTCCTTCTTCAAATATGTATAGATTGTTTGGAGTCCTTTTGCCTTTGATTACTGTTCTTCCTATATCAAGATCATGAACACTACACCCATCTGATCGAAATATCACCTCGGTTCCATTATCGGACATCTGACTGACACTCAATAAATTATGTTTTAAGCCATCAACATACAGAACATTTCCAGCTTTGACATCCTCTTTCAACTGAGCAATGCCTTTTCCTTTTATGGTTGCTGGGGTATCATTTCCAAATGAAAATTTCTTTTCCTTTTCTAAAGCAGTATATGATTCAAGTTTTTCTTTATCACCTATCATATGCTTCGAACATCCGCTGTCGATGTACCATTGATTTTCCTGTCCTTCCGCATATATGGCTATCCCACATCTTTTTGGATGGGGTTCCTTCATTCTCCATGTTTTGGCACTTGAGGTTTGTTCCTTCTGAGATGTATTCCAAAACCTGCTCCTGCATTCAGAATCTTCATGACCAAAATTATTACAAATAGAACATTCAATTTCACTTTCAAGGGCGGAAAAGTTGTTATAGGTCCTCTTCATGATTGTAGGCATACTTATTTGTTTTTGAGCTTCTCTAGTCATGATTGTCTTATAGGAAACACATTGAGCTGCTTTGTGACCAAAGTTATGGCAAGAGAAACATTGGCCATTGAAGAAATTCCTGCGACTATCATCCAACCGATTGTAGTTTCTACCGACATCCATTCTTGAAGAAAATTGGGAAGATTTTACCTGTGGCTGGTTGTAGCTTCTGTTTGTCCTTAAGGTAGCTTGCCCTCGATTTTCTTGATAGTCTTTGTTCGTTCTTGAGGAAGACAGTCCCTGATTTACCTGATGATTTCTATTGGGCCTTTTCTCACTCCTTCTTGCTGAATCAAGATAACTTTTGGAGGTGGAAGCTTGAGATGCTTCACCATTATACCCCAGACCTGTCTTGATTAGAGGGGAACGTTGTACATTGATAATCTCATCCAGAGTTTCAGATCCTTTAACATGTTTAAGATTAAGGGCCTTTGTTTTCTCAATTTCTTTTCTAATGCCAACAATTTCACACTCTAACTTCTCAAAAGATTTTTCTTTTTCATCAAGTTGAGATTGTAGAGAGTCAATGATCACATTACTTTCATCTAAACATCTTTTAAGTCTAGTAATCTCATCATAAAAACCATCCACATCTATAGCATCCATGTAATCATCATCTTCAAAGGCCATTAAAAGGTTATAGTGGTTACCTCGTTAACCTTCATCGCTATTTGATAGTCCATCACTATCTTCATGAGTGTAGTAGCTTTTCTTATTTGCATTTGGTTTCTTGTTCCATTTAACATGTTCCTTTCCCTAGTCAATCTTATCTTTGTGAGGACATTTGGTTGCATAGTGACCTACTCTTCCACAAGCAAAGCATTTGAATGGTAACTTACCTCGGAAACGTCCAGTGCCCTGTTGAATATTTTTGACAAAATTTGATTCTTCTTCTTCTTTTGTTATGTGTCCAGACTCATAGTAGTTTCCTTTGCCAGAAGCCTTGAATGCAGCTTCTCTCCTGTCTGATGGTCCACCTTTCCTCATTTCATAAGCAATTAGAATTCCATGCAATTGTGACAATTTAAGGTCTTGAAGCTTTTCTTTTTCTTCTATAGCAGAAACTTTAGATTCAAACCTAGGGGACAAAGATCTTAGAACTTTTTCAACTACAACAGCCTCCTTTACTTCTTCACCCAAATTTTTGATACAATTAACAATCTCATCTACACGAACAAAATAGTTAGCCACACTTTCATCATTATACATTCTGAGATTTCCATACTAAATTCTGAGAGTTTGGATTTTTGCCCTTTTTACCTGTTCATCTCCTTCATAGCTCAGAACAATCTTGTCCCAAATTTCCTTAGCAGACTTATACTGCATGACTTTGACAAATTTAGATTGTGATAGACATCCCAATAGAGTATTGACCTCTTTTGCATTCGTTTCATATTTCTTCTTCTCAACCGGATCTGTGGGAGTTGATGCTGGAAAAGTATACCCTGTATCGATGATATCCCATACTTCAGTACCCAGAGATTGAAGATAGGCAGTGACTCTTACCTTCCAATATATGAAGTTTGTCCCATCAAAAACCAGTGGCCTAATTGATGCTTCCCTCTCATAGTTGCTCATGATGAAAGATCTTCCTTCGAGCGATTAAGCTTCTTCAGAAGGACCTGCTCTGATACCAATTGTTGGAAATAATACTGAGAGGGGGGGTGAATCAGTATTATCAAGTCAAATAATCCTCTTCAAAAACCAAATTGTATACGCTACTTCAGTTAATTCAACCCGCGTATATATGCAACTATTCAGAAGAAAAACCACGTATATAGAGCAAACTTTTAATTTACTTAAACTTTCAAATGATGTTTGTTAATCTGAGATGCAGCATCAAATAGCAGTAACCAAAGATAGTAAAACAGAGCAGAAAGACAATCACACACAAGAACACCAGATATAAGGTGGAAACCCAATGTGGGTGAAAACCACCTGCTATAATTCGTCTCTATCTTTCTTTCATTCAAAACTTCGATTTACAATGTACTGGTGCAGTCCTTTACCAGTACGCAGGCTGCAACCTACAGAGAGCTACAACTCTCTCTCTCGTTTTCCAGCTTCTCCTGGATGGGAGCTACAACCCCCTTAGCTCTTGCACTAGCCAAGATACTAGTACATACGTGGTGACCTACAGAAGGCTACAACCTTCTCTTTCTTCCAGGGACCACGTTTCATCAATTTTCAAACTGGATCCATGAACATCAACCAATCATCAAGAATCAACCAATCTCCTTTTCACAAATTAGATTTGAATCAAGTAGATATTCTCCTTACAACTGTACCCAAAACACAGCACTAGAAACCATACACCAGAAAGCAGAACCCAAAACATAGTAGCAATAGTCAGAAGCAGCTAGATCACAACTTATATTATATACGCTATTTCAACAGCCTAAAACTAGCGTGCATACGCTTCTGCGTATGGAACAACCTGCGTATACACCCTTTTACTTTACTGAAACTGCGTGTATACGCGTCTTTGCCTTACTGAACTTGCGTACAGATCTTACGAAGGATAATTCACTCTTTCAACTATTCAATCATTAATTAACCCAGATTACTAGATAGGTCAAGCAAGTGTCACATCTAGTAGATCAAAATCATACAAAGATACTATCATTCAAGCTTAAAGATTATGACCCATGAATAGAACTTATCCTTCCTTTTGCGCTAAAGTTCCTCCTTCCTTGAGATCCAGATCTGTATCACCACCCAATATACTAGCTCTAGCACTTTTCAGATCTTCAATAAGAATTTAGATCGTCATTTGTCACAAGATCTCCTTCCCCTTTTATAGCCTTAGGCCTTTCCCAATACCATGGTCCAAAACCATAACATTTCAATAACATGAACCCAAAACTAGGGATCAACACATCTGACGAGACGCCATGGTCCAAAACATAGGTTCAATTTCCAAGATCTAACTGCCATGGACCAAAAGAGTGATCCCCAACATATACGTGCTTTTGTAATGTATAACCCGCATGTATACGCGCCTTCGTCTAAATGAACCTGCGTATATGTCTTTTTCTACTTTCTGAGTACCTGAACTGAGATCTGATGCCAAAGAAGGTTGCCATCAAGGACAACACCTGTGCCATAGCTCCAAACCTGTGCCATAATGCCAACAGTAGGGATCATGGGCCACCACCCATTTTATAATTTTTTTTGTTTATTCTTAAATAATAAAACATTTTTTCAATTTGTCTAATATAGGGGATATTAGACAAATTAACAATCCAACAAATTCACCTACTTTCGGGAGCTAGGTTTCATGCCTTGGTGTCGGTGAAATTGTAGGACAGTTAAACCTTGTCCACAACCCAACTTTGACCAAAAGTTTGACTGGATTGTTCTCCCTCATATGAACTTGGATTGATGAACCATTCACACCATTGTGATCATAACAAGATCTACGCTCTAGTCCTAGATTGAAAGTATTCTAATCACTTTGATTTTTGAGCTTCGATAAGCACTCCTTGTCCTGTGTGTGTCTCTAGAGCCACTTGGATCAATCCTCCCCGTCGAGGGGCTTTTGGTCCTCCAAAAGCATGAAAAATAATTTGCAACTTCTTTCTACCCCGTCTGCATCACAAGCGTCCTAAAAAGCTCTCAGTTACCTCTCCTTCACCTTTGTTCTTCGGAACCTTAATCAATGAGCCAACACCTGTAACCTCTGCAACCTGTAGTGCATTTTTTTTAACATTTCATGATTGACATTCATGACAAACTAATAACATGAGCATCCCATACTTTCCATGAGTTTATAACACACACTCGGTGGTCAAGTTTTACATCAAAATGGAAACAATACCCTAGCTATGAAAAGAATGCCAAAATATCATTGTTGCTCCAACAAGTTATGGAAAACAAATCATCCCTGGAGCACATGATTTACAAAGATAAGGCTAAACACCTTTTTTTCTTTGACAAGTGATGGAAACACAACATCACTTTCACAATTTATCATGCAACTCAAAATAGGACCAGACATTGTTGTTGCTTAACAAGTGATGGAAAACACATCATCGCTTTTTACATTTTAAAATGCAACAAATGATTTAGAAAATCATGACCATGACAAGATAACATATCTAGAAACCATTTTTCACTTATTGATGTGAATGGGTAATCCCCTTTTGGTGCTTTTTCTTGTCGAATAACTGCATCATCTAGTTCATGCACCAACACTTTGTCTTTAAGGCACTACTCTGGATGGAGCCTCAAACATGTGGCCCTTTGGTGACCACTTCTGTTGCAATGAATGCAATATGTCTTCTTCCTCTAGATCTGCTTTACATGTTTCTTTACCTACTGTTGAGAGGGTCTTTCATGCCCCCTCCTTTTGGGTGTTGATATTCTTTTCCAAGACTTAGAAACTGTATGGTTATGTAATCCAAAAATGGTACATGTTTTTCGATGCCATTTTTTACATCCAACATTAAGAACATGATTATAATCGAAATTAACATTCGAATATCGAAACTGGTTATACCTTTCCTTGCCATCTCTAATGTCATTATGGTGATAAGAGCTTGCGTCACCTCTTTCCCTACAATGGGCACTGCCATGGGATGGCAGGGATGTGTTCCCATCATTCTCTTTCCTCAACGATTTCGATGATGTCTCAGAAGAATATGGCACATTTGATCATTCTCCTTTGGTGTATTCCAAGCCTACAAATTGAGGTCTCTATATAACCTCCAATGGTTGAGTTATGCCTCGGTTATTAAAAACCAAGTTCTTTTTCCTCCTTACACCTCATCCTAGTAAGAAGCCTCATGTTTGTCCCTCTAACTGGTATCTCCACATCCCCAATAGAACTCATACTATGTGAATATGAAATTGAAAGGAAATCAACATCTTCTACCTCCTCTATCGATTTGGAAAGAACTGATGAGGGATTATCATGATTTGTTGTTGGTGGTTCGCTAGCTGTCTCGGTGCATTTCCCAACTTCCTTTATGACATACCCAAGTCCTTCCTTATGAGGTAATTCCTTTGCTTTTATGAGATTAACAATACCTTGCCCATTGATTCCCAAGCGTTTTCTTTCATACCCCATTTTCATCAACAATTTGGAGCCAATGCCCGTGGTATGATTTTCAAAAGCAACAAAATAATCATCAGGAAACATACATGAATTTGGAGAATTACTTTTTACCTTAGATGGGTCATGTTGCAACTTTTCCATGGCCTCATCCTTAGCTTGCAGTTCTTGTAGCAAACTATGTTTTTCCTCATTCTCTTCATGTATAAGCATCTTCAATTCAACATTCTCTATTTCAAGATTCTGATTGTTGTGCTTCAATTCTTCCAGGGCCTCTTTCATGGCTTGCAACTAAAGCTATAGTCGCTCAGTTTCCTTTGTCTCTTCTTGTAGAGCTTCATACATTATTTCCACACTTTGCGAAATTTTGAGCATGGTCTTGTACATCACCTTTTCATCCTCTATCGATGCATGTTCCATTGTTCACACTTGCAATTCATATCCCAAGGAAAGACCGCTCTCATAACAAACTTAATCCGAGTTGACTCAAGTCACGGATTTAACCAAGATCTTTTACTTTCGCGATGTGATTAGAATTGCATTTAAAATATCATAATTGAACATATATGCATGTTTTAAAGGATAAGGAACATGAAAATCATCAGCAACATAAAACAAGAGATGTTGATAATGGAGTTCGTCCAGGAGGGACTACGTCTTCGGGCCCTGGTGTCAAGATCGTGTAGGCCGCTACACTGAGTGTTATCAATAGTGATGATGTAAATAGGTGGTGACATCGCTATCATACAAGGAAAATTCCCTCATGCAGGAGTGGATTGAAGAGATGTTCCGCTATAGGAACTCTCATTCAAAAAGGACTCCTATTTGTATGACCTAAACTCGTGCATGATGATAATGAGCATCGTGCCGAACTGGCATAAAATGGATCACAATGCAAACATACATGGTGACACATGACTATCCCATCAACATAACAACAAAGAGATCTCAAACAAAACATGATAAATCATGAAAATGAGTACATCCCATAGATGATTCTGCATCACATCAAGCGAGAATCATGAAGCAAGTAAGAAAACAGGATCGCACATCAAACATCTGTTATGAAACCAACTCACAAAAAGATAGAAAGGAGAGATCCACGCCTTAGAATTCAACCTCTTCGAGGGGGCAACCTCCTTTACATTACATAAATGAAAAATTCTTGGATGATACAAATGAAAAGACCTCCTTTCTATATATAGGAGTCTAAG
>APFE031742330.1:49707-79082 GCA_000404065.3 Pinus taeda | reverse complement strand
ATAATAACAATAGTGGGCTTCTATGGGGCACAATAGTAACAATATGGGCACTACATGGGTACATCAATATAATAAGTGGTTTGTACTAATAACAATAAGGGGTGACACTAGTAGTATAGGACCTAACAACATCACACAAGGATCTATGTACCACAATCCATCTCATAGAAAAAGAAGTACATGAACACACTACATATACCTCACATCCTAGGCCCATCGAAAGAAAAGGATGTCACTGCTGAAGCTGATTGTACCATCTACCTCAAGGTGTGAAATCACATGGAAATAAATGCTCACACATGAATGCTGACACTTGCACTCAGGGTTGGAATTTCAAAAAAGATCAACCCATCAAATTTGACTTTTTTCAGAGTTTCCAACCTATTTTTATAGTTTCAAAGTATATTTTTGACAATTTTGTAAGCTTTTAACCTATATTTAAAGGGAAAATCACCCAATGACAGGCAATTTTCCTGTCAAATTCCAACCCTGCCTGTACTCCACTTTGAAAATTGGCCAAAAAATAAAATGATCAAATGGAAAATCTAAATGCACCATGAGATTTATGGTGTCAAATAGTGCAAAATCAACTTTCAAATTTCTGAATTCTAAGAAAGTGAAAATCTTGAGCTGAAGGAATCTTTTAGATTCCCCCTAGGTTCCTCAAATATTCCCTCCTCAGGGTCATCTGAATATCTATTGCTCAGATCTAAATTCTAACTACACCATCAGATTTTTGTTGCTAAGAGGTGTAGGATCGATGTAAAGTTTGTCCAATTTGGTCATTGGAAAAATCTCACCCTCCTGAGAATTTGGCTCAATCATGGTTCTGCCTGTGTTTTTCCAAAATCATGGTTCCACCTTCAATAAATTAATTAAAATGTTCTATCGATTTATGTGCCTCACCTTGGCCTTTGTGCACTGAGAAAATGAGGGTTTATACAATGTTTTTGTGGCCAAATATTACAATGAGGTGGTTGTAGGTGGATTGGTAAAAACATCGAGTTACAAGGAGGAGATTGGGTGGTCAATCCCTGACCCATCCATATTAACACACATTTTGTTTAAAAAAATAGCATTAATGTTTTTTTGGGGGTCGGGTCCGTATTGGGTGGCCCGCCCCTTAACCTCCGCAGCGTGTTGGAAATGGCGGTTGTTTGGTTGCATTATGTTGGGGGTTGGCCGTGTGTTGGGCCACCACATGGTAACGGACTAGCCCATGTGGCTGGCGCGAGTTAGATAACCATTGGCTCCTCATTAAATGCAAGGCATATGGTTGTTGGGGTTGGGGTGTGGGCTGGGTCCACCGAAGATGACCTGCCCACCACTATTAAATTTTTGTTTAACGTACATTGGAGTTGGGTGGAGGGTCGATGACGGTCATGGCCCGTCGACCCAAATTTAACTTAACATTTGTTTTGGGTTATGGTGGGGGTGGCAGGGGTCATGTCCCCCCACGTGTTTTATAATTTTTTTTTACCTTTTTTTTTTAAATAACACATTTTTTGAATTTTTCTAATATAGGGGATATTAGACAAATTAACGATCCAACAAATTCGCCCACTTTTAGAATCTAGGCTTCATGCCCCAGTGCCGGTCAAATTGTAGGACACTTAAAACTCACCCACAACCCAACTTTGACCAAAACATTGACTAGATCATTCTCCCTCATACGAGCTCTGATTGACAAACCATTCACATAGTTACGACCAGGATGACAAGATCTACACTTTGGTCTTGGTTCGAAAGCATTCTGAGCACTTTTCTTTTTGAGCTTCCATAAGCCCTCTTTTTCCTATTTGTGTCTCTAGGGTCACCTAGATCACTATGTCCAAACCTTCCACATGGATAATAGTGACCATAAAATATAGGTTGATACCTAGGAGGAAATCTTCTTTGAGGAATTGTCTTCCCAAGGTCTTCCTACGAGTCTTGATCTCTAGATCTAGCTAGGCGGTTTACCCTTTTTGCATATCCATCTTCTTTAGTTGTCAAAGAAGGACTTGTCTTCTTTTCGTATTTTTCTTTGTAACCAAGACCAATTTTGTCACTTATGATCGCTACTTGCTGATGAGTTCATCCAAAACCATTGAACTATTGGCTTAGTCATCAAGCATTTTTCCACTTTTTACTTCCTTTCGTATAGAAGCTATTTCATCTTCCAATGCTACACTCTCCTTGTTGCTTTCCTTTACTTGTTTGCTGAGTGATTGTTCAATTCATTTGTATTCTTCAACCTTAATTTTAAGATTAAAGACCTATTCCCTTTCTATCTTAATTCATCTTGAAGAGTGTTAACATGCTTCTTTTCGGCCTTGTGCTCTTTGATTAGTCTGATTACTTCGTTTTCAAATCCAACTTTAGTCATTTCTTCTTCTTCATATCCCTCTTTTTCAGGTCCCTCTTGTTTATTGTGCTTTATCATAAATAATAATATTCCGTTGCATTCTTCTTTGTTATCATTGTCTTCTTTAGATGAGGAACTATCTTCCATGGAGAAGAAACTATTCTTAAACCATTGCTTCTTGCCTTGCTTGTTGAGCTTCTTATTACTTTTCTTCCCTTTTGTAACACCCTCATTTTTGTGAGGATATTTGGATGCAAAATGCCCAACCTCACCACAATCAAAACATATTAATGGAAGTTTACCTCTGAATTTTCCTGTACATGTTCCCAATATCCGCATGAAGTAGGCAAGTTATCTACCTGAGAATTCTTCTTCATCTTCTTCATTTTCCTCATCCTTACAATTGCAAGCTTTTCTTTTCGAGTCTGCTTTTCCTCGCAATTCTTCTTGGATGCAAAAAAAAAATATTTCTAAGTAAGATTTTCCATCCTCTTCTTCAATCCACATTTCATATTCCATAAGAATTCCATGGAATTCATCTATGATCAGATTGGTCAGGTCCGATCTATGTTCCAAGACAAATACCTTAGTGTTAAATCTTTCTCGCAAGGTTCTGAGTATCTTTCAGACAACAATTTTTGTTTCAACTGGTCCTCCCAAACCTTCCCATGTATTTTTTGTTTCATGAATGCACTGAAAGTATGCAACAATATCTTCATCTTCTGTCATTTTGAGTTGCTCAAATTTTTCCTTCAAAATTTGAAGCTTTTCTTCTTTCACCTTTGAGTGACCTTCATATATATTTTCAAGCTTGCCCCATTACTCTTTAGTAGTTTTGCAACTCAATACTTTAAGATAAATAGATTTGATAAGCCCACTTATAATAAGATCTTTAGTCCTTGCATCATATACCATATTTTTCTTACCTTGTTCATCCTGGGCTGGTGTGAAGCCATTCTCAACAATCTCCCATACTTGATATCCTTGCGAGAGAAAATGAGCCTACGTTATTCCACTGAAAAGTGCATATTGATTTCCGTTGAACAAAGGAAACTTAGTATACTCCATTATCTCCTTCCATTTCTTAGGCCTCTATTGAAGGAACTAAGCTCTGAAACCAATTCCAAAATAGAAAAAAATACCCTTGAACTTACCTTTGCATGCAAAACACATGTGAGTGCATCATAATAAATAAATAAAAATAAAAATTACAATGTGCACCTAAAGTGTGCTTGTCACTTTTGTTGTTGACTTGTTGTAGCAGTAGAAAAAAACTCCTACTCTTGAGATAGTCTTGGACTCTATGCAAGACAATATCCAAAACTATCCTAAAGATATATAAAATAAAAACTGATGACATACGCTAGACTTGCAATGGACGAAGTTCTAAGTACAACAACAAGGACCATTCTATCAACTATTAAAAGACAAGTAACATGAAATTACAACATCATATAGATTTAGCAGAATTGGTGTAGCATCAAGAATATGTAGCATTAAATGTGTAGTATCAAGAATAGGATATAGAAAATGTGGTATCAAAATTAATTGTGATGTATCGAGACATAGAGATATAAACAGGACCCTATATATATGTTGTCCTGAAAAAACATATGTTAGAGATGATAATCAAAATTCAAATGTAAGCACTAATCATACATACCTTCTTGGAGGCTACTTACCCTTAATTGTTGATGTGTGGTCCTTACTACATTGATGTGTGGTCCTTACTACAGTGATCCTTCAATGCATGCTTTTTCATTCCTTATAGGATCTTGATATTGAATATGTTGTATCTATGTAATATTGGACCTCCATGGTCTACAATTTCACCCTGTGGTAGCCCTTTTGGTCCTCTTTCCAACCCAATAGGTCTGATCAAGATTAGATTCTTCAAGATATATTTATTCCCAATCTTCCACAATGACTTGATTATAGATTAGTTCAATAGAGCTAACTTTTACGAAGTGCCACGTCTCACTATTGTGAGCTTAGGACCTCAAAGTGATACCAAAAAAAAAATTCCATCCTATTTCCATCTTTATTTATGAAATTTGAATCCAATTCTCAAAGAGAAAGTTATGATGATGTTCCCAACGTCACCTGTTTGACATGGAATTCAGGAGCCTACAAAAACCTTAGCTTCCTCAGATCATATCTCTAAAAATGTAGAGAACTAAGATCTGAAATTTGGTCATGAGGTTCTTCAAGATTTTGGCTCAAATGGGTTTGAATTTTAGCTTCTGAAGCTTCACAAAGAAGAAATTATAGGGAAAAATCCACGATGGCCTCTTTGAAGCCACAAAATCCCTACTCGAGGAGGATATGAGGGTCATTATTTCTATGAATGTCTTGAGTTGAGAGCGTCCTCAACAAGTGAGTGTCATAGGGATTTTAGGAGAAAAAAAAGAAATATTATCAATTATTGACTATTTAATGGCCACAACCCCATAGGGTTTTAGCCCACTGACTAGGGTTATTAACTTCAAACATGAATATCTCTCAATCCGTAAAGAATTACGTGGCGTGCCATATATAAATGGAGACATATAAATGAGTAGAATGCACATAGAATCTCCTTGACTCAGAATAGAGTAATTTTTTAAGTCAAAATTTCCATGCAGTATCAGGGTAGACCCTGGTGCTACTTTGGTTGACATCAACGACAACTACTAATCAACAATCTCCCCCTTTGGAATTTATGGAAACACAAGTACTCCCCTTGTGATCATCAAAACTCTTCATACTACCTTCTCTCCCCCTTTATCATCAATGGAAAAGGGAAACTCCCCTTGAAAAATTGTCATCCTATAGTCCTGTACACATCTCCACTCCCCCTTTATACTTAGTTAGATATCAAAAAGATTTAAATGAGAACTTTAGATAATTCAATATTTTGGTGAAGATATTTAAATTCTTCATGAGCTAATGGTTTGGTAAATATGTCAATAATTTTTTCCCTTGTACCAACACATTCAACCTTGATATTCTTTTTGGGGACCTTCTATGTAATGAAATGATATTTCAATAGAATTTTCTTTGTTTTGGAATGCATCACAAGATTCTTGGTGAAATTGATGGTGCTAGTGTTACCGCAAAAGATGGGAATAGGCTCAACAAATTTGGCTTCAAGATCTTACAAAGTTCTGTTCATCCAGAGAACTTGAGTATAATAAGCTACTGCCATGATATATTCTGCTTCTATTGTGGATAACGATATTGAATACTGCTTTTTACTTAACCATGAAACAAGAAAACCACCTAGACAGAATTTTGATCCACTCGTACTCTTACGATCATAAACACCTATTTCCCAATCTACATCCATATAAGCTTCGATAACTAGATGATTTCCTTTGGGATACCATAAACCATATTTCATTATGCCCTTAACATATTGAAGAATTCTTTTGATGACAATAATATGATATTCTTTTGGTGCTTATTGGAATCTTGCTACTTGTCCAACTGCTTGCATCACATCAGGTCGGGAGGCTGTTAGATATAGGAGACCAATAATCATGGATCTATACAACCTTTGGTCCACATCCTTTAACGAATATTTTAAGCATAACTTGCAACCTGTTATCATGGGGTTAAGGAATCACATGCAATCTTCCATCTGGAATTTTTTGAGCATTTGCTTGATGTACTTGGTTTGATATATGAATATTACTTTATCCTTCTAAGAAATCTGAAGCCCCAAAAAGTATGTCAGCTCATGAGGCATAGACATTTCAAACTCACTTTGCATTTTTGTGGCGAAGTATTTACATAATATATTATTATTTCTTGTGATTGCAACGTCTATCTCATCTCTCTCATGGGAGCATGAATGGAATAATGTACAATCACAACCCAAAAACTATATGCTTTTATGATTTTTGGAAGAATTTCTATGTTAGTCATTTTGTTCGGTATCTGCTTTATGAATCTTAGAAGTTAATTTGTTGACTATATTAGAGTTTTTGGCATAGATTAGAAGCTATTTAAATTCAACTCATCTTTTCCACCATTGGTTATTTTATTTTGTCCATGATAAAAGAGGATGTGCATGTGATGTTGGAAGGTTGTTTGGATTTCAAGGAAAGGGGCCTTTCGCCATCTCTATCCATGATTTCTTCACCCTCTCTGATGAATCCCAAAATTCTGTTCTTGAGCTTATTCCCTTAGGTCAGTTTTAGCATCCTTCTTTTTCCAAAACAGGCCTTCCTGAGGTGTTTAGCTTGGCTACGGTTGTTGGAAACCTTTCATCCATCTACCATAACTCCCATCCACCTTTACATCCCATGATCTCATCATTTTTACCTTCTGAACCTTCTCGGTAGCCCTCCCATAGTATTATAGTCCTTCCTATAGCAATACAGGGCACCTCTAGAATCTTCCTGTAGCATCCTTGTATCAACCTATTTTGCCCCCTGTTTTGACATGTGATGTTTGACTTAGTTTAGGAGTAGCTTGACCCCTTGCTTAGACTCCATGAACAAGGGAAGCACCTAGTCCATTCGAGTCATCCTTTTTCCCGCACTACAAATAGAATAACATTAGTTTCTTTATCAAAGATTTAACTCAAATAGAACATTGGTTTATATGAAAGCGTGAATTAGATAGATGATGCAAGAGATCTTGGAGGAATATTGATAAGATGTTCTAGATGAGGGTGGCATGAGTATAATCCTATCTACTGTGTATATGGCACTATCACCTTGAATTTGTATGAACCCTAGATTGATAAATAGAGTTCAGGAGCCCTTGGGAGTTGTAGCACTCTTGGTGCAATATCAGGGCTTACCAGAGATGTGGTGGTTACATGCCATCGAATTGTGCTACAATGAGGCTCAAAGTCCTATTTATTATTGAGACACAATGGCAAACCCTAATCATCCAAAAACCTAACCCTAGGAGATGAAGTGCCAAAATTGTGGGCCCCATTGGGGTAAGTTGATACATAAACTTCCCCGGGTCATAACTTTGGCATATGATCTCGATTTAGTGAGTATGATACCTCATTAGAAATATATATTTCATTTTAGATGTTACTAAATGACTCACACTTTCTTGTTTTCCAAAAAATGTCATTTAGTGCCTCAAAAAGACTCTGAAAGTTCAGGACCTAAAAAATTTCCAAAAATAGTAAAGTATGTTATAATTAAGGAAACTAAAAAACTGAAAGAAAAAATGGTGTGGTTCCAAATGGAATAGGAGGTTAGCGACCAATATCCACCTAGATCGTTTCCACTCCCTTAGGAAGCAATGGTCCACATTGCGTTAAGTCCCTCACCGAGATGGGGAAACTTTTGTTGAACATGGTCTCTGGTGAGCCTGTTGCCTTGGTGTAGGAGTTGGCAAGCTTTGACAACCTTATATAGTAGGATCTTCTGCTAACGAGTGTTCTTGATATGTGTGTCCATGATCCTATCAATTGTGGCATATTTTATACATCATTGGTTGAGCTTTGTTGGTGTCAATCGCTCCGCAATGTTTGATGGATCTAGCAATGGAGAGAAGTATGGCCGAAACCGATCCACATTTAATACTAGGTGCAGGAAATAGAATGGCAAAATTTCGAGCTTAGAAGGATGACTGCCTATAGCCTTAGTGATGGTGTAAGGCCCATATTAAAGTGGGCAACACTTTTGGTAGGCCCTAGTGAGGTTCTCCTTCTGCATATGTAACCAAACATTGTCACCCACTGCAAACTTGTGTGGCACCCAATGATTGTCATGATGATGTTTGTACTTAGCATTTTCTCTTTGTAATATGTCATGGACCCACTGGAGGATGTACTAAAAGAGCTGGATGAATTTTTATATTTGTTGGTTTTGAACTAGAGATGAGATGAATATTCCTATGTAGTTGTAAGTAGTATGGAAACATCAATGGGACATAGTGGCTAGAATCCCAGTCCTGCCTGAAAGGGGTTGTGGCCAACTAGGTTATGGAGAGATATGTTGTAGACATGTTGGACATGGGAAGGCTTTCATCCCATATACATGCACAGGATTTGCATGATAATCCTTTTGACGACCTGTATCTCACCATCAATCTTGGGGTCGAATGTCACGGAGTTAGGGAGATTAGTATCTAACAATGATGAGAGGCTTCACCAAAATGCACTTACAAATATATTGTCCAGATCTAAGATAATGGATTATGGGATCCCAAAGTGTACCCGCACTCATTCAAAGAAGATTTTGGTAGTGCCTTCCGTTGTGATACTATTCTTGGACGCCACAAAAATGGCCATCTTGAAGAATCTCTCGATGGACATGAAAACACAGTCATTGTCGTGCTTGGTAGAATAAAGGCCCAACATGTAATCCATTGAGATGAATTCCTAAGTGATTCATGTGGACATTGGTGTCCACCCACCTATTCTAGCTAGACCTCAAGTCAGTTTCATTAATTTCCTTGTTTATAGTAGTATTTGCTATTTTTAGCATTTTTTCAGGTCCCAAACATCCAAAACAACTTTGACCCCTAAATAAAGTTTCTCTCTAGGTTGGCTACAAACCCATATCCATAGGAAAGGGCATATTTTGAATCATCTAGTACTTGGAGAGATGTTTCCAATGAGGTATCATACGTGCTAAACAGAGATAATATGATGAAGTTACAAACCTAGGAAGTTGGCTACCCAAATAACCCCAACGGGTTCAACAAAATCTTGGTGTTCCATCTCCTCGGGTTAGGGTTTTGGTTTTTTAGGGTTTTCGCTTATTTATAAATAACTAAAGGGCTATTGATCCTCAGTTTGACACAATTCATAGGCATGTAGCCACCACATCTTTTCTTAGAGATAAGTTACCATTGCCTGAGCTAGTTTATTTCCAATCTGATTATAAGCATATTTCAGTTCTTTGATAGTACTGGAATGAAGTGTTAGTTATGTTTCATATATATATTTTTGGTTTTATTTTTATTTTTTGTATTCATGTTTAATTTAAAATCAGTGGTATCAAATTAGTTTTCTCTTTCTCTATTTTTCTTTGCATGTCCCCAATGAGGTCAAGGTATAAGGGGATAGCGCTTGAACTAGTTGAACCCTTGCAAGAATAGCATCACAAAGCCCAACGACCTGCCATTGAGAAGAAAAGAAAGATGAGGGAGGATGATATCCTTTCAAAATATTCCTCAAAGAATCCTTCAAGCGATGAAGCAATGTGATGAACAATGTAAACTTTGAAATGAGAACTATATGATTACCCATTTTGTTGAGGTAGAAAAAAAGTCAACTAATTTTGCATGGTACTGGATCTTTTTCAATTGCATTGTCATTTCTTCATTTTTGCATGAAACATGCTATTTTTGTACCTAATTATCAAGCACAAAATAAATAATAAAGTAAATTAGTATAATGACATATAAATTAAGAAAGAAGATATTGAAATTCAATTCTATATACTAAAACTTAGCTAAGACAGAAAATAAATCTAGAACCCATTCTCCTTCATCTGAACATAAGTCTATAAGATAGTTAATCAATGACTATGGTTTTTGATAAATGTTAATTATCCCCTGTTTTTCTTATTTATCTTCATATGTTAGTTCTTTCACAACAAAATCATAAAGCAGTGCTTGGCTATGAATCTTTCCATCTACACGATTAAAAAGCTTAGACATATAGCTATCAGCTTTTGTCCAATTACCAATATGGATGAAATCACAATCATTTATAATTGGTTGATCTTAACGGTTAAGAAGATTTGACTTTTTCCTTTAACATGAGATAGTAAAAGTTAAATTAACTTATACATAAATGAGTTTCTTAACATTAATCAAACATACATTTTCAACATCTTACCATGTAAGCTACATCCTTGAGTTTGTTTTTCCCTTGAAGCTTGAAAATAACAATGCCAATTGTGTTTCTAAATGAAATGTCACAAATATCCATAATGGTAATGATGTGACCTCTACAAATCCTACAAACACTTTACTAAGAGCTTGATAAGTATTTGGGTCAATATCATAGTCAATGTTTGGGATATTGAAACCATGGGGAATATCTACAATAAATAGGGAATAATCCTATTCCAAATGAAATGAGTAAGGTTTGGATCAAGTTCAACATTCCTAAGATGCTTCTTTCTCAGTCTTTCAATCTTAATTTTTCAATAAAGGTTCTGAAACTATCTGGTGCTCCATTTGCATCATTCCTCATCTTTAATAAAATAAACAAATATATGTATAAGTTATAAACTGAAAAGAGTATACAAATGAGTAAAAATGAACGTATCAATCAACGTACCTTTTTAAATGAAATATAAAAATATTAGAACTTGAACCTGGATAGTTGCGTACAACATCATCAAAACTATCTTCATTCAACAATTTAACCATTTTTTCTTGTATTTTCATGTAAACTTTGTGACTGAATAGATAAAGTAAAAAACATTAATATAATGATATCCATAACAAATACTACCAAGAACAATATGTTATATTTAAAAGAAACTTATAATCTAGAAATATGTAAAAATAACTCAACAAAATTACTTTTGAAATTCCTCAGAATATCCCCCAATTATAATTCCCCTCACTTCACATGAAATAATATTGCTTTGAAAAGTTTTTCATCCTTCACTCCTTGCAATGCTCTCTAAGGTCTGATAGTCATATCTTCTAGAAGTTGCTCTATTTTAGGACCTGATTTACCATTGCTACATACCAATGGTTTATACATTTTGACCTTCTGTCTTTTAATGCCAATGTTATCCCACATGATAAAAATCTCACTTATCAATTCCCATATCTCTCCAATTCTAAATGCCAGCTGGAAAATGTTATCAACACCTATGAATATATCAATATTTATTCTGCCAGCTTTGGAATTGATTTTCTCCTCAATTTTATAGTCTGTTTCCATACAACATTCCTTTCGAAATACTATAGTAACATTTATCATATCCCCACCACATTTTTCTTCAAATTCATTATGAATAAATATAACCCTTTGGATGAAAGTCATAGAAATCCTATATTCATTATATTAATTATGATCCCATGCCAATAACTTTGCTTTTGTATCTGATAAACCAACAAAAATGATACAATTCATTGTTTCAAAACATGAGTTATTGGGATATTCCTCTGTTAATTGCCTTTGAGCTTCTACAGAATGGTTCCCACCAAGCACATAATAACTGTGTTCAAAACATTTTGACTTATCAAATGCTTCTTTGTCAAGAACTCGAATTGCATAAAAAATAATCACATAATTAACCACATGAACATATGGATTGTACCTCATCAATGTCTTCAAGTTGTGAACATGCAGATGATGTGTCTTTCTGATTTGATATTTAAATTGTACTTCACTTGGCTTATAGATTTGTCTCACATTAAGCTGAAATGTATGACCACCCTTAATTAAGTTTGTCTTTGTCAAGTTCTTTCGAATGGAATTATATTTTGTTTTAATAATGCCATCGTCTACAGAGAAATTCACGGGCATTGTTACTTTTGGTATTTTATTTCTCTTCTCCTTCCTAACATCATTTTTAATTTCATCCTCAGCAATGGCAACATATTCTTTAGCGTCATTTTCAATTTCCACATATTCAAAAGTAACTTGTCTACCTTTGCTAGATTTATCCACTAAAGACATTTTTTTCTAATCTGTTGGATGTAGTTTTGTAGCATCATAAATTACTACATTTTTATTCTTTGCCATATATTCTTTTGACCTTGAGTAGAAACTACTGACAACATTCATAATATCTAATGTATGAAATGAATGCCTCCCAACAAAATTGAAATATTTTCAGTAAAATTCCGTTAAACAAAATATCATATGTCAATAAAAACTAAGTTATAAAAATATTATGAGATAGTTACGATAACACAAAACACAAATATAAATAACAATACTTACCATATATTTTGCAATGTCATTTATTATTTGTTTATACAACTATGTAGATTCCTCTATCATGTCATACATTGAACATGATAACTCATATTTAATCTTGTCATGTGACTTTAGGGGTTTTGTAAGTACACAAACAACTTTAGTGTTCGCTATGAAACAAATGTTGATGACTTTTCTCAACACCTCATCAATTCCTCTATCACTAGGGATATCAGCATATAGATATATATGCACCTCTTCACCTTCTCTATCTTTCACATACCATACATTTTCTGGAAGCTTCACTTATTTTGATTTCTTCTATTATGAAATCGCCTTTTTATATTTTGCGACACTTGATAGATTTGTAGTTATTAGATCAGGTTTGGCTCATTCAACAATGTTTTTTGAGGATCCACCTTTAATTTTAACAGTCTTTGGTCCAAAAAGATTCACAGAAATCTTCCTCGATGCCATTTTCCTGCAAAAAAATACACATATATATTAATAACTAAATTATAAAAAAATAGATTAAATAAACAAACAAAATGATAAATGATAAATAATTTGTAAAACATAACATTTAAAAAAAAATAAAAAAAGATAAGAAATTAAAAAAATGCAGCCCCCTCCTTCCCTTCTCCTTCCCCAGGCAACCCCTTCGCCCCGTTGAGAATTCTGTCGTCAGTGGGTGGAGGTTCGATTCCTCGAATCAAGCCTCCACCCACCGGTGGCCCAACAAACCCATGGGGGTGGAGGCCTGATTCTGAGAATTTGGCCTTCACCCCCACGGGCCTATTGAGCCACAGGGGTGGGTGCCACTCACAAGAATGATCGGGCCCACCATGCCCATTATGGACATAGTGGCCTTTTTCCTACCATAAGGTTGTTACATAAACTTGGCTAATATAAATTTCCAATTTAAAAAAAAAATCTAAATTTCATTAAGCATATTGAATTTTAAAACTTGCATACAGCAAAAGGAAAACTAACCTCTCAAATGTGATAATCTTCCATTGAATATGTTATCAATAACAATGTCGCTACTCCACCAATTCGCTCTGTGTCTTTTAATGAACCTCGAAAAGCCTTGATGTGATGTCAGGAATAGTTATAATAAAATTTATGATATAATGGACATTACGGAACTGTTTTTGCCGCACCGTTGATGTGGGATTTTTTTGTTTTAATAAAAGATTTGACATATAAATCTTGTTATGGCGATATAATAAATTTGATATAGTGAACATTTTGGAATTGTTTTACACATGGTGAAAGTGGTATTAATTTGTTTTTATAAATACTTGAACATATAACTTTTGTTATCATGATATAGTAAATTATGATAAAGTGGACATTGTAGAATTGTTTTACCGAATGATGAATATGGTATTCTTGTTTTTTATAAAGACTTAACATATAACTTGTGTTATGGCGATATAGCAATTTATTTTTAATGTATGATAGAAAATATAATAAAAATTAAAGGAAATATTCAATTGTCTACTTAATGCTATATAGTTAAGTAAAAAAATAGTTTAGGTAAAATATTTAATTTACAATTTTAATTAAAATATTTAGTTTAAAATATTAATTTCATAAGAAAAGTTTAGTTTTTTTTTTTTTTAATAAATTGTAGAAGAAAATTATGGAAGAAAATACATGAAACAAAATTTTTCGATGAAAAATTTCAGCAAAAATCTTTAGGGGGAACCTTTCGAGGGAAATTTTCATTCTTTAATATATATATTAGGATTAGGAGAGAGTTCATTTGTATCATTCAACCTTTTATTTTTTAAAGGCATAGATTCTTATGATAGTGAAGTTTCACTTTCTGAAGCATCAACATCTTCGCCGTGTAACAACTCTATTCAAATTGATGAATATAACGGAAATTATTCCACTATGAGTAGAGAATCAAATATTCCACTTAATCCCAATCCTGAGGACTATGAGAGAAGCACTCATGAAAGACATGATGTAGAATTTCAAATAAATAAAGTGTCATGGTTTCCACTTAGTCCTAATCCTATAGACTATGACATCAGTAGTGGTGAAGAACATGACGAAGAATTTCAAATGAAAAGAGGGTCATGTTTTCCACTTATTCCTAATCCTATGGACTATGAGAGCAGTAGTGATGAAGAGCATGCTGAATGATTTCGAATGAATAGAGTGTCGTAGTGTCCGCTTAATCCTAATCCTATGGACTATCAGAGTAGCAGTGATGAAGAGCATGATGAAGAATTTCAACTGAATAGAGTGTCACGGTATTCACTTAGTCCTAATCCTATGGACTATGAGAGTAGTAGTGATGAAGAGCATCATGAATAATTTCATATGAATAGAGTGTCATGATGTCCACATAGTCCTAATCCTATGGACTATGAGAGCCTCAATGATGAAGAGAATGATGAAGAATTTCAAATGAATAGAGATGCAGGATTCCCACTTAGCCATAATCCCATGGACTATGAGAGTATAAGTGATGAAGGCCAGGATGAAGAATTTCCAATAAACCGAGATTCACATTCTCCACCTAGTCCTAATCCTAAGGACTATGAGAATACTAGTGAAAAAGGACAACATGAAACACTTAGTACTAATCCTAAGGACTATGAGAGAAGCAGTGACAAAGGACAATGTGAACAATTTTCAGGAAGTAAAGAGTCACATTTCTTATGTATTCCTAATCCTATGGACTATGAGAGTAGCACTGACAATGTACATGATGAATAATATCCAATAAACATCGAGTCAAATTTTCCATTTATTCCTAATTCTAAGGGCTATGGGAGTAGCACTGAAGAAGGGTAAGATGAACAATATCCTCCAAGTCAGTATTTCAAAATCACAAATGATCATAGTGAGGATAACATTCCCCATAATGATGATGAAAATGCTTATACAAATGATGATCCAATGAAGGAGATGTTGCCTGGAAATATTGTATCGAGGAGTAGGAGCAAACATTATCATATCAATCCAAGATGTTCTAGTTATACAAGGGGTAAAGCGGAATATCTTATGAGAAAAAGTTCTATCAGTGCTCTCATTTCAAGTGAATTTTGTCAAAATATTTCTTGAAATTTATGGATTTAAAGTTTGCATTAGAGAAAAGGAAGAGATATTTGTAAATGAATAAAAAACATGAAAAATTCATATTTAGTAGGGTGCATGAAATCTACATTATTAGGTTATGATTATCATATTAGGTTTTTATTTATTTGTAGAAAGGCTTTCAAATGTTTCATTCAATGGGTAATTTTATTTTTTCAAGAATCCAATAAAATTTTGTTTAAGGATCCCACATTTTATTTAGAAGTACGTCATAAATGATACTTTGGGCCATTATCAAATATTGCAATCTCATGGATGAAAAAATTATTTTCAAAGCATGGAGAGTGTATGCAAAATAGAGAGACAATACATATTCCAGATAATTTCTCAAGATGATAAATCTACAACTTATACAAAGAATATGTAGAAGGCACTGATGGACATGGTCGATTTATTACATATCAATATTTTGTGAAGATATGGAAGAAAGAATTCAACAATGTTTGTATTCCTAAGAAGACAAGGATGGGTATTTGTAGTACATGTGCTTATCTCAATTAAAAAAGGGATAAATGTGAAAGTTTAGAAAGAGGTAAGCATTCTTAACTTTAGCTTTTAAAATTCTATAGTCATCAACTATGAAAACTTATTTCTTAATGACTTTCTTTTATCTTGTGTATATTCCATTGTCAAAGAACTTCAAGAGCATTGCGAATAGCAAACAAGTGAATGGAAAAAGTTGTACAAGGATCGAAATAAGTGTTATGATAATCGAAATAAATATTTGGGCTTGATAATTGATGGTATGGACTAGAAGAAAACACTTCTACCACATTTTGTTCACACACCAAAAAATTTACAGGAGTAAAATTTTATTTAGTATCACTTGGTTGGTTGTATGGTATTCAATGGGAAAATGTTTCCAAGTGTATACTTCACAGCTCCAAATATTCATAATGATACAAATCTGAAAATAACCATAATGCATGATGTGCTTTCTCATTGGTCTGGTAATCTTCCGGAAGTTTTCTATCTACAATTGGACAACACTTGTCATGAAAAAAAATAGATTGTTCTTTGATATCTAAACATGTGTGTTGAATTGAGAAATTTTTAGAAGGAAAAGGTTGGTTTCCTCCTTTTTGGTACACTCATGACCATATTGATCAGATGTTTAGTCATTTATTAGTGACATTGAGGAGGAAGGAAGGTTAGAGTTTTCCATCATTAGTTGAATGTATTAAGAAATCATACATGCCAAAGCCTACTTTTGATGTGTTGGAATAAACTATTGAAATGTGAAGGTTTATTCTGGGATCGCATGGTGAGGAGAAATGCATTGAACAAATTAATGGTGTTGGATTTCAACATCAATTTCGTATCAAAAAATTTGATGGGAAAACACTAATATGGGGCAAGAAGTATTCAACTACAAGAAAATGGGCACCATAGCCAGGTTTGGCATTTTTCAAGTTCATTCCAAATCATCAAATATTTTTGTCAAATACATTGTTATTACAATCAGTTGCCGAAGTTCGTAATGCATGCAGGAATAATACAGATAGAAATTATTATGATTTCCTAGAAGAAATTAAAAAATGTATTAGATTTACTTATGAGTACTTTGATATTGCTAACTCAGTTTGGTGGCAATCTATTATCAATAATCAAAGTAATATCATTTCAAGAACAACAAATGAAGATACACTGTCGAAAAATCCATTTATTTGGCCACAAACTATGTCAAGGTATTATTAATTCTTCATAGGAGAGGAAAGAGAAATTTATATTGGTTTGAGAAGATCTCATGCAAAATGTGAAGCCATGGAAGACCTCTACAAGGGTTCAGTACATGATATTAAGGAGGTTTGCATGATCGCAGTGCTAGGAGATGGAGATCACAATGGCTATCCATTATGGGTTGCTAAGGTTATAAATGTAATTATAGAAAGTGAAGATGTTGCAAGTGTTGAATTAAATTGGTATGCCATAGATACACACCCATTCAATGGTGTGTATAAGCTAGAGATAGTAGTTGATAGAAAAAATTGGCGGAAAGAGAAAAAGAAAGGGTACAAATATAATAACATCCATGTTGTTAAACATATAGTATAAAAGAAAAACGTTATTCTGCCAAATCCATTAGTATTTTTTTCTAAAATACAAATGTTTTTGGCACAAAAAAAATCAGTTTCACTGCCATTTTTTTAAAATGTTTAAAATTGACCCTAAAAAAATCGTTCCCATATACACACTTTTTGTTTTTAGCTTTGTTTTTCATACTTTTTGGGGGTTCTTTTGGCTAAGTTCTAGTTTCAAGTCTATAGCTCCTATTTCAACATTTATATTATTAATGATGGACAACTTTGCCCAGATCCTGCACTGGCTGCCCACACGTGATGCATCTTTTCTGGCAGCTACTCTGGGAGCACCAACTCCATTTAAGGTACAAGTTAACTTTGACATCCCCATATTTGAAGTTCATATAGATTTAGATGTCATAGATAAATGGTTAAATATAGATGAATGATATTTCTCAGTTAATGACTTTTCCAACTGAGAAAAAAGTACTTTTGCACTCCTCAAATCTGCCCCCCACGTCAAAAACTAGTGGGAAACCTACTTCGAGAAGAGGGACGAGAGTGAACCTTAAAGTTTCTAAGCCACAACCGCTTGGAATTATTTCTGAGATGCTATTGAGGAGCAGTCTTGACTATCAAGTGTTAAACATTATCATTGTCTAGAATAGGTATCCAGTCCCATGGATTGATGACCTTTTGGACCAGCACAAGCAGGCTAAATATTTAATAAATATTGACTTGAAGTATAGGCATTACCTGGTAGAAACAAATCCCTCCGATGTGTTGAAGACTTCCTTCAAATCCAAGAAGGGCCCTTTCAAATGGCTAGTCATGCCTTTCAGGCTGACAAATGCCCCCATAACATTCAAGAGGCTGATGGCCGAAATTGTTAAAAAATTATATATTACAGAGCAATAGAACACATAAAATATATTGAAAAACTATAAACACAGAAAACACATAAAAAAAGAGAGAGACAGATATATGTGGTTCACCCAATTTGGGCTATGTCCACGAAGAAACATCTAGTCCTTTCTTTTATATTATCTAGCAAACTGAAGAGATACAACCTACAACAGATCAGTTGTAATTCCCTCTTCTCTCTCACACAACCTCCTCTCTCTTTCTAACTCAGAATACAGATCTACATAGACGTAATACAATCCCCTCATATAGAGCAAGGGCTTGCCATCTAGGGGAAAAAAAAACCCTAAATTAAACATAACTTCTAACGTCAGATCTCCACCTAATGAATGACCCGGATTGACTATGAAATTACAACATTTTACAAGATAATTTTACATCTATTTTTAGCTTCGGGGGCACTAGCCCCAATCCCCCTTGGCGTCATGTCCCCCGAACCCCTTGGTAGTGTACACTTTATGGGTGATATTGCTGCCACACTACAAACTAGGGTCCAATGCGATGATACATCTAAATAAAGAAGATAATTAGGCTCCAAACCCAACAATCTCCCACTTGGAGAATGATTATAGCAACTCCACCACTGCTTCATTTGTTGGACAATGACATCATTTTGGACCTGGATATTTCTCACATTCATCATCATACTTGAAGACCAATTGAAACCGAGCAAAATCTCAGTTTCTCCCTAGTTACAACTTTTTTTAACATATCTGTAGGATTCTGGCTAGTCTGTATATTTTCCACCTTCAACTCTCCATTTTCAAACATTGATTGTATGAAATGGTACTTGAGCTGTATATGTTTAGTCTTGGAATGAAATGCAAAGTTCTTTGCAAGGTGTATGGTACTCTGACTATCACTGTATAACCTGCCCAACTCCTGCTTCTTACCCAATTCATCCACAAAAATTTGTAACAAAATCATTTCTTTACTAGCATCTATAGCAGCAACATACTATGCTTCCATTGTTGAGAGTGCAACAACACTTTGCAGTTTTGAAACCCAATTAACAGTTGTTCCACCTATAGCAAACACATACATTGTTGTGCTCATTCTATTATCTCTATCACTTACCATATCTGCATCAACATATCCCTGTAGAGCAATTTTTGAACCACCAAAGCATAATTCTTCTTTTGTGATACCTCTCAAAGCATAATTCTTCTTTTGTGATACCTCTCAAATACCTAAGAATCCACTTCACTGCCATTTGATGTTCTTTTCCTAGATTTTTCATCTACTTGATTACAACTCCCACTGCAAGTGCAATATCAGGCCTTATGTAGAACATTGCATACATTAAGCTTCCAACTTTTGATGCATATGGAACTTTAAACATATAAGCCATTTCTTCTTGAGTCTTGGTACACACCTCCTTACTTAGTTTAAAATGGCTAGCCAAAGGTATACTAACTGTTTTTTCATTCTACGTATTAGACCTTTTCAACACCTTTTCTATGTACTCACTCTGAGATAATGTTAATTTTCAATTCTTCCTATCTCTAGTTATTCTCATACCAACGATTTATTTTGCAACACTATGGTGCAGGTAAATTCTCAGTGCAGACACAAACAATTCCTATATCCCGATAGAGCGGGTCTAGCCACAAACAAAAAATCTCTGGAAAACATCCTTAAGCTAGAACCAATTAAGAGGGCATACCTCTTAGAACACTATTCTGCTTGATGACGATCATGCTTCCTCACTCCAACTATCTTTCATTTCCTTCCTTCGAATACCTAAAACAAGCAAACAACAAAAATAAAAAATGTGATAACATACAATATTTTATTCAACCTACTTAATAGGTCTAGGAACATTAATCCATAAAGATATAAAATGACATGTCATGTAGGAAATCAATCAATAGGTGCATTTATATAAATCACAAAGAGATTACAACTGGTTCCTTATTTTTGTTGGCCTCCTCTGACATATTCAGGTTCTCACACTTCTACGAGCACTTCATGGATAGCCCCAACAATGGAAGTTTTAAGGCCTCTTTCCCTCTCGTCTCAAACCAAACAAAAAACACGTTATTCTCCCTCAAAAATGCACTAGAAAGCTAGAAGCTATACATGACTTGGTGATCATTCAAACTTACTCAAAAATGCCAACTAGCTTTTGATTTGGAAAAAGAGAGGTTCTTATAGCTTGGATGGATGGGAGATGGTTCATCTCATCATGGGAGAAGGTCTTATCTCTTGAGGATGCTCCATCCTAATAGGGGAAAGGAGACCAAACTGGCTTCCTCGGCTCCATCTGGCCTAACCATCTACCAGAATTTCATTACGAAGCTTCTAGACATGGAAGCTTTGGCTCCTTACTTAAAACAAATTCCAGAAGAGGATTGGCATGACTAGAAAAGGGCTTGGTCACTTTGTACGACAGAAGGGCTAACTTTAATCTCTGGAAATCAATATGAGGAGGAAATTGGTTAGTAGCACCAGCATTGTAAACTGGGATAAAAGGAAGATTCTTGGGAAATGATGCAAATGGGAATCATTTTGCTCATGAACAGGGAATATTGGGAGTTTCTTCATGATGGGAAAGCATGTTGGGTTCGTTGTATAGGTCCTCTAGGATCGTGGACAGGGAGTATACAGATAGTGAAAAAATGTTATGTAATAGATGCCCCATAAAGTGTGAAGACCAAAATAGAGTGAGGGGTGAAATTCTTTATAAGTGGAAGCGAGAAATCAAAGTCCATCATCAGAAAACCTACAAAAACGAATATATACATATACATCACTGAAAACTTTTAATAATGATACATTAATCAAGGCATCAACGTAACCATCCATAGAATGATCATGTAAATGGATCCAAGGTATGAGCACAACTATCCAATAGAAAGCATCATAATGAAACCAAGGTATGGTCGCAACCATCGATCTGAAAGAGAAATGTATATTAGCACGATCATGTCACATCACCTCACAACCTAGACTTGTGTAATATTAGACCAGGGTCTTGTGCTCCACACAACCCCATCAAAGTACAAATCCTAACACGTGAATGAATGTGTTGAAGTCGAACATGCTAGGAAGTCGCTTGATTATTGGTCAATGATGTGAAATGTTAACAAGTGTGAGAAAAACCATGAATGATAACAATGTATCTGAAGGTATTGGCAACATAGTTCACAAAATGTGAATAAAGGAACTGATGTCGAACACCCATGAAATCACCCAATCAAAAGCCAATGATGTGAGCTTGTCATCAAGAATGAAGAACTTGTCATTATGACATACAAGGTCTAAAGTACTAGAAGGGAGTCTCTCGGTCAACTTTCTAGATAATGAGCTGAAGTCGATAGGAAGAGACCATGTCGAAGGAGGGCCATGATGTATCCCACATCATCAAAATGAGATAAAGGGATGCAAATTATTTCAGATCATATAGAGAATCATGGCTAACTGTAACTACAGGGGGACTGACTCTTGAACATATCGACGACACGATTCTGGAGTTTGGAAACTTTTGGATACATAAGATTGGTGTTCATGATGATGTGGAAGAGATCAAATGGAAGGAAAAAATGAGTGGTCCAACCCAAGAAGGTCAATAAGGAAAAGGAGGATATCCCAACCCGACATGAAGTAGAAAGTGTCATGTTAAGGAGTGAGTTATCGAGACGACTAATATAATTTCCAATTTTCCCCCACCATTTCTAGTAGGTACCCCAATTATTTTTTATCGCAACCTAAAAGTGGATATCATTTGCTTGCACTATAAGGAATCTGACCTAGTAAGTTTAATGAGCCCTGGGAAGGAGAAGCTCACGTCCGTCATGGTGATGAATCCAATGACGTTGAATCTTTTAACGAGTCTGGCAAAGGGGCAACTTGGTATCCTTTTCATGTTTAGAGAGGTTGAAAAAGACACAAAAACAAAAGTCCACATGGTCCCTTTTCTCACATTTGTGTCTCTCAAGCCCAAAAAGGTAGAAAACAATACTTGAGAGAACCACATTACCATTTCAGTCAAGGAGTACCTTTTTTGTAAATAGCCCATCCTAGCTCAAAGAAGGGGTAAATGTATACTAGATGAACGATGTTTCGCAATCTTTAACAAGTTCAAAATGACAAGAGCTCGGAAACCTTTTCATGTTTAAAGAGTCAGAAAAAAACTTGAAAGAGGAACCCCCATTTTTATTCTATTTTATGAGTCAAAAGGGGAAAAATACTCGGCAATATTTTCATTTGAGTTTTACGAGTCAAGAAAAGAGCTGAAACGTGACTCTAGTACTATAATCAACAATCCATCACCTTTCGCTACAAAAAAAGGTAAATGCATTATCCAATTCTGATGCAAAATAGGTCAAAAATACTTGAAAACCCTAATATTTCATGGCAAAAATGAATAAAAGGAGGAAAAAATAATAATTTTTACCCTTTACCATTTTACCTTTGTGTGAAGATCTTTTTTCCCACTTGTGCCCTATTTTTTGGAGTAGATTGCGAGAGACCCGGGAGGTCATTTATTGAGTCGTCAGTTACAGGTAAGAGCCAAGACCTTAAGCTCTATTTTCATACTTATTTCACCTATTTTTACCCACTTTTTGGATCTCATGAGGAGGTTTTGGAAAAAAAATGTTCATCCTCTATTGACGCAATTTTCAGGCATGGAATCGCGTCGATCGAGGGTTTCTAAAACTGTTGACTGTTTCATCAGTGCTACTATTTTTAAAATAGTTGCACTGACACCGTGAAAATAAATTTTCCTTAATTTTTCTCAATTTTTCATTTGAATCCAAATTTCAAGGCCAAAGATTATTATTGACTTGATTATATGGTTTTTACAGGGAACAAATCATGAAAAATGGTGGATTGGAAGGAACGCAAGCATGAGGATATTGATACTCAAGCAATGGCTGACCCAAATTGCTTGGATGCTTTGAGGAACTATGGGCTCCTCAAATTCTTCCTTAAAGTAGGTCTGCAGGCTCAACTTGAATTGCTATGGTATTTGATCAATCACTGGTACATGAATTGAGAAATTTTCATCATTGGTGATCAAGAGTTGGAGTTGGAAACTTGGAACATTTATTTCATCACAGGACTGCCCCGAAGAGGGGAGTCAGTAAATCTATATGGGTGAAGGCTAATCGAGGCGAGTGTGACCACGCTACTTGTCGAACATTGCCCAGAAGCTCTCAAATCAAAAAGTGGCAAGAACGAGATTATGATTGTTTGAGATCTTGTGTTGAGAGTGTTACTCCTAACCATCAATAGAATGGCTAGGGCCCAAGCGCAGCATGAGACTACTTGATGCCCACGATCTTGAATTGGTTGGAAGCTATGAAAACTAACATGAAGCACCAACTATCAAAAGCTAAGGTGGGAAACTTGAAGCAATGTTTCTATGGGTCTATGCTAGCGACTCTCTTCCTATAGCGGGTTCCATTGTTCCACTACCAGTTGGCTGAGGTAGAACCATCAATGCTGCCAGACCTATGGATGGTCTATTGGCATGCACTGATGCCCAGGATTACTGGGGGCCAACAAATGTCCTATAAGCCCTCCTTTTTCCTCATGGCTATGACGACAAATGTTCATAGTGGAGGATTGGCCTTACAGTGGTATAGACTTCCACAGAGATCCTGATATGCTGCTCCTAGAGGGGGAGGATTATGATGATGGAGGTAAAAACAAACAATTTTAATTTTTATTGTTTTTATTTTTTTTGAAATATATTTGTTCATGACATTTTGATCTTATAAATGTAGATGTTGGACCAGAACACCCTTTCGGGATGTCCCCGATCACCAGGCGTGTTTCTTGGTGGTTAGAGGTTGCTTCTTATCAGGAGGAAAGCGATAATGGGGAGGATATCATGCAAAATCTCAAGGGATTGACCGATGGGATCCCAGAGTATGCTCGGATGGTTGATGTCCCACGCCAGTACCAAAGGCATATAGTGGGGGTATCAGATTAGATTCACTGACTCCTAACTTGTGTAGTCTGAGTAGTTACATGCTACCATGAGCATCATGTTGTTTAATGCATAGATCTAGAATTCTACTATTTTTAGGCTTATGAGCCATGAATGTATAAGGCTTGCAAGCCACCTGATGTATTTTTAACACACATATTATTTTTTGAGGTTTTGGTGTATGACAAACATTACCAGCAGTGCCCAACACACAATATATATATATATATATATATATATATATATGTGTGTGTGTTGTACTTCCTTGCATACTATGGTACAAATGTTTTTGTATTTGGAATTTTTACATGTTTTCCAAATGTCTATCTAACACATAATTAGCTAATGCATTTGTCAATGTATGCATGTGTCTAGAAATATGATGATATGTAATGTAATCAAAATTTATTTCCAGTGTATTTTTATTACGTTACATATCATCATATTCCTAGGCACATGAATACATTGATAGATGCACTAGCTATTTATGTGTTTTATAGACATTTTCAAAACATGTAAAAATTCCAAATACAAAATCATTTGTAACATAGTAAGCAAGGAAGTACAACATGTGTGTGGTGTGTGTGTGAGTGTGTTTGTACCAGTAATGTTTCTCATACATCAAGCACATCTTGATAAGGTGGTCAATGGCGGAATCAAGATTAGGTCACTCTATATGGAGAGGATGAGAACTAGACAGGGTAGAAGAAGAAGGGGTACCTTCTCTCTCTTTCCCTGTTGACATGATAGGAGTTTGATAATATTTTGACCTGGTAGCCATGTTGATCGCGGTACTCATCATGAACACTTGTGAATGTAAGCAAGTGAATGACTGAGGCTCGTATACCATTTGAGTCTACTGGGATGGAAAGGGCTCTTTCAGGATACATGTGGTCCCTTTGAGAAAACAACTAAATTTAGACCATCTGGGACAATCCTTAGTATAATGATCCTCCTCACAGATGAGGAATGGATACTTGGGTTTCCATTGGGAAGTATCACTAGTAGATGATTTAGGAGGACCTTGTTTTGGGGCATCGACTTTACCCTTGCCTTTGCATTTCTTCTTACCTTTAGAGGTTTTATTTTCTGGTAGACTAGATAGCGTGAACCTCTAGGGTTTTACCAGGGATAGATGAATTTTTAGAGGAGTCACTCGGAGCAGTGTTGGAGACCGAATTATGTTTGGAAGAAGCTTTTTTTGGGGTCTGAGTCACTAAAGGAATTACTCCATCAACAGGAGGGGTAGTTGGAGATTTAGATGTCGCTAGATCAGCCAATGGTCAGGGTGCATCAGGTAACATATCATATAACATGTCGGACTATGAATAGATAAGGTCTAGATACTAGGCACACATGATGGTTTTTTCCTCAGTGACACATCCTCCCATAGCATTGTCCTTAGAAATCTTGTTGACGAATGATTTGGTGAACCACTCGATCAACAACTAATCAGCAATTTCAGACTTAATCAAATGACCCCTATGTCTCCATTCATGGATGTGATTGGAGATGTGAGTCATAGTGTCTTGCTTGAGCGACATTAATAAATGGGTGCAAGTTTCATAGGAAACCGACAGCTGGAAATGTGTGAGAAAGGCCACGTTGAGAGTGATAAAGTCATGATAGGTATTTCAAGGGAGTTTGATATACCATTTAGTTGCAGCCCCTGTAAGAGTTCATTGGAAAATACGAAGATGAATGGAATGATCAATGTAGGAATTCGAGCAGCACCAGAGGTGATATGTCATCACATGGGCTTGAGGATCTCCTTTAGCTTTTTCTTTAAACTTTGGACAATCAATCGAAATCTTGGATAGAACTGGAGGCTAGTATGGAAAATGAAGGATTGGGTCATTTATGAGTTTAGACACATCTAGAAATTGTAGCGTAGTCATGAACGGAAATTGGGTATTGAAAGGAATTTGAGGTTGATAAGGGGATCCAACTAGCGGGACCCATCCCTGCTGGTAAGGATTTTGTCCTCAAAGTGGAGGATTTTGTCCATAAGGCATTTTATTTTCCCCCCACTATAGGTTACCTTGCCCGTAGGGACGATTCTAACCTTCAAAGCCTTGAAACTATCCAGCGAGAGGCTGTTGATAAGTAACATACAGGTCAAAAAGTTGTTGAGCTTGCTGGTCTTGGACATATGGATTTTGTACCTGATGTCCCTGAGCACAAGGGTTTTGGACTTGTTGCCATTGGACGAAAGGGTTTTGGACCTGCTTCCCTTCGACGTAAGGATTTTGCACTTGTTGTCCTTCAACATAATGATTTTTGACTTGTTGTCCTTAGACAAAAGGAGACTGAACCTGTTGCCCTTGGACATAAGGATTTTGCACATACCGCTGCAGGACTCGACTTTGGCCTTGCCCTTGGAAGGGTTGACCCTGTTGGTATGACTATAAGGGTTGTTGTTGCTTGGGTTGACCTTGTTGCTGCAAGGGTTGACCTTGCGACTATAGAGGCTATCCCTGCGGCTACAAAGTTTGACCTTGCAGAGGCTTAGGCTGGGAGAATTGTGGTGGATACTGCATTTGCGGCTGCATTGTTTGTCTCTTGCTGTAGTTTTCTATGCTGCGGCATCATCTGGCCTCGCTGTTGCATGGATAGCCCTTGCTACAACAAAGGTTTCCCTTATTGCTATATGGACAGCTCTTGCTAAAATGAAGGTTGCCCTTGCTGCTGTAGGGGTTGTCCTTGCCACTACAAAGGTACTTGAACAATTCCCGGAATGATAGCTTGAATGTTCTCGAACTGTATCTAGCTATACCCACCAGGCATGGCAAACAGACCAGGCTGGACATAAGGTCTAGGCTGACAGATGTATTGCGGATTATCCATTGCTTATGAACCATATGGAACATAAGAAGGTTCGTACTAATCTTGAGCCATATTGGGCTACTGGTATCAGACTTGACTTGACCACTATGGGCAACCAAAGTTAGCCATGGTTAATTAGAGTTCGCCATGGTCAAGATGGGAACTAGGCTTGCCATTGTCAAATGTTGTTGACCATGGTCAACCGTAGTAAACTATAACCTTACGCGGGGAACCATAATCTACCAAGCTGAAACATGGTCCTACATAGTCAAACATGGTCAACTATAGTTGATATGGTCAAATGTGGTGACCATAACAAACCATGAGTAAACATGGCCATACATGTTCAACCATAGTTAATATGGTCAAATATGTTCAAGCAAGATTAAACATGGTCACATATAGTAAAAAATGGTCAACTGAAATTAAAATGGTTAAGAATGGTCAATCATAATTAAATGTGGTCAGCCATATTGACTCATATTCATATTGATCATAGAAAACCTAAGTCAACCATAAGTTGGCCATACTTCTATAGTGAACCTAAGTCAACTAGAAGTTGACCATACACAACTATAGTCAACTAATATTGACCATAATCAATTGTAATAAACCGTAGTTAACCATAGTCAATTGTAATAAACCGTAGTTAACCATAATCAACTATAATCATGGATTCTCAACATGATTAGTAAAATCAACATAGTTAATCTACTCAAACCATGGTAAACCATTATACAATAATAATTAATTATGATAAACCATAGCCTATCGTAATTATCCATATTTAAGCATCGTGACTTGAAGTCGACATTATTGGTCATTCTCGATCATAGCTTGTCATAGTGCTTCAAATCTAGCAGTGCTCCAACTTTATGAAAATAATTTATCCCCCTGTATGAATACGAGCAATAAAAGCTTCTTGACGCTCGATTCGAGCGGCAGTCAATTGTCCACGATGTATGTGATCTCAGTAGCACTGGCCGATGACGTTTCTAGGAAATCAAATTTGACTTTCAGATTGTCACCATTAACTCTTCCAAAGCCAAGCCCCCACAGAAATGTTAAGGCTTGGAAATATTTCATTGCGAGAGAAATCTACGCTTTCTCAAAACCTACAGCAGAGGGGCAAATCATCTTAGTAAATGGCCCACAGAAAAGAAAAATTATTCCAGCAGAAGAGAACTACATATCAAGATTCTTCACACGTTTCCTCGGCGAGTATGGGCAAATAAAATCGAACCAAAACATTTATTCTGCCTTCAGGATTGCGGTTGAAAGTACTTGTAATCCAGCTGAAAATCTCTCCCGTCGTTATCTCGCAAAAAGTTTGCACACGAAGAGAGCGATGTTGCATGAGTAGCCCAATGTAAAATTTTAACAAGTCCCAAACGGCAAGTTTTCTAATTTTATAAGAAATAACAGTTTGACTAATGAATTTGACAAATGAGTTTAAGGAAAAACCCAAAGTTGAGCAAATTAATTTAGCTTTAGATCTTTGAAAATTGGATTTTCAACCATGAATTACATCATCGTCATCAAAAACTCAATTCATTATCACCCAAAAATACCTTTCATATTGATTTTAAGGTTAGAAACATGGAATGTATATCATCATTAAAAAATTGACTAAAAATATTAGGAAAATATTCCATATTGATTTTAAGGTTAGAAACATAAAAGGTATATCATCATTAAAAAATTGACTAAAAACATTAAGAAAATAAAATAATATATTACAAAATCACTGCTATTTACGAAATCTAAAATTAAATAAACAAATAAAATAATATATTACAAAGTGACTGATATTTATGAAATCTAAAAATAAATAAACAAAGTAAAAGAATATATTACAAAGTTAATAGTATTTATCAAAATTAAAATTAAGTAAATAACATAAAAGAACATGTTATAATGTCACGGCTATTTATCAAATTTAAATTTAAATAAGCAAAATGTGGACAGATGTACAATTAAATAAGCAAAATAAATTCTAAATTTATTAGATTAATTTAATTTAACATTTTTGGATTTTAAAGTAATAAATGCATTATCATTATCGAAACTCAATTAGTATTAGTAATAATACTGAAAAAAAATTAAGGAAAAAAGTGTTTGTGAGAATGATTTGGGCAAAATCACATAGAAATTTATTTGTTGAAGTGTTTTAAAACAACTAGTCTGGTTCATTGTCATGACAAGGAAATAAAACACGAGTTAGTTCAAAATTCGTTAAAAAATAATTAATTATTTGTTGATGCGTTTTGAACCAACTAGTGTGGTCAACTAATGTGGTTCATCGTCAGGAAGGAAATAAAACACTAGTTGATTCAAAAGGAT
>APFE031742330.1:38200-49412 GCA_000404065.3 Pinus taeda | reverse complement strand
TATTGATTATTATTTAAAAAATATTATTAAAAGGTTATTGAATTTTTTTTTTATATCTTTTTTATGTGGTTTTCTTATTGGATCAACCACTAAGTATCATGTGACGACAAATATTGTAATATTAGGTAAGGATTTCTTTTTATTGGTTTAATCACAAAACACACATTCACTTTTAATTGGCTCAATCACAATGTAGATCTCATGTCAGCGCAATCGCCTTGCCCTGAGAGTATTGAGAGAAATGAGAGAAATGAACCCATAACGACTTAATAGAAAAAGTGCTTTAATGACAAAATCTCAACCATTTAAACCAAACCAATTCAAAATAACCCTTAAGACTAGCTAATAGAAATATATAATATATATATAATATATATAATATTATATCACAACAAAAAAATAATGTTGTTAACATGAATGATTTTCCTCAAAAAAGAATATTAAAGTACAAATTCAATACACCTGTATTTATTTGTTTACAAATTTTATGCACTAAACTATAAATAGTTTTACTTAAACATTTATAAATTTCATAATTATATCATATATGTAATAAATAATGTTCAAGCCATGTCATTATAAAGAACATCACAATAAAATGTTATAAATCTAAGGAAAAATGTATCAATGAAAAACAAGTCAATAGTTACTAGCAATAACCTTGACGAACGAAGATGGATCTCTTGCATGTTGAAGATAGCTTCTCTTAGTTGGGTTTCAGGCTAAAACCAAACAAATACAGGTGTAGGGATTGATATTGGTTAGTCGAGAAGTTTCAAAAGCACTTATCTTTATAGCCACATCAATTATTATCTATGGGTGATAGATACACTCTCATACAGTGCATTTTTCAACAAATCGCAGTGTATTGGATGCACTTTTTCGGATCAAAGCTATCATGGTGCATTTCCTATTGTTGGGGCAAAAAGGAAATATAAATTTTAGTTGGATCATTTTGAAACCATGTAAAAAGAAAAATAATTTGGTCGATGGGGCTTATTATATTTGAAGAACTTTGGATGGGCGCTTCTATCCAAAATTCTATGGAGGGTATTTTTTGGTAAGGATATATGAAAAGATGTTATTCATGAAAAACATTTGAGATGAATGTCCTTGGTGGGATGCTACTGGCACAATGTAATAGGAATAAAAAAGGATCTGAGATATGAAATAGTTTCACTAAGGTCAAAAAATGTTTGTTTCATAATCTGCAATGGTCCTTTAGTAAAGGTGACAAAATTTTTATTGGCATTGATTATAGAGATGGAATGTGTAAAAAAAAACATCCACGCCTTTGTGTCATTGATGACTTGGATGCAAATGATATTTTTTTCCTTCATGAAGTGTTTGAACACACATTTGACTATTTTTCTTACCTTCCTCGGAATAATGTTATCACGATTTCTATATATGGTGCAAATACAGTTTTCTGGAACCATTACCTTCCAAATCTTTAGATTGAAGGTATGGTCAAAAACCAATGTGGAGATGTTTTATTTCAGAAGGGATCCATCCAATCTAGAATTGTGGTGGTTTCATATACTTAGAAATACATTTCTAGCAAGCCTTGTGAGTTGATAAACTAATTCTAGTATAGGAAGGCATGGAGATGGAATGTCCCACTGAAACTTATCATGTTTTATTGGTTGGCCCAGAAAATCCACATCCTTACTTGGGATAATATTTACAGAAGGGGAATTCTTAGTTTGGGTTAGGGCTCCTTCAACAAGGAGTCCCAAGAGAGCGCCACTCATCTATTTTTATAGTGTCCTTTTGTTATTGCACTATGGATGAAGATAATGGATTAGCTCCAGCTTCCTCCTTACTAGTCTTTCCATTCGCGGGAAGCATGTTATCAATGGTGGTTCAAGAAGTGAGCGAGCATGAAATCTATCCCCATCTTCATTACTTGTGAGGTTTGGCAGGAAATTAACTTAGTGATATTTGAAGGGAGGCCCATGAATATTGCAAAGATCTATGCCAATGTACATGTATGGCTAGATTTTGTGGTATATGTAAAAAAAAATGATAGGTCACCTAGGTTGATAGGGAATTTTCTAGAAGTGGAGTTTCCAACTGGTTTCTTCAATGGCGTTTCACAATTTGGTAAATGTGGATGTGGGGTTATGTTGATGATTATTCCAGAGTTTCAATTACATTTCTTGTAGTTTTGTGAGAAGGGCACAAATTCTAGAGCATAAAATTTGCCATGTTTGGGGTAGCTATACTTGGCTAGGAAGAAAAAATAGAATGATATTTTTATTTATGGTGACTCTATGACCATTATTAATGGGGTTATAGGGAAGTGTAACTTTTCTCCTCCCTCTGTAATTAGCATGTTCACTTGTATCAAGATGTTAACTCAATCCTTTTTTGAAATATTCTTTAAAATGCTTATAGGAAACATAACAATGCGGTTAATGGGTTATCAAATGAAGGTTTGCAGGAAATCACAGGCTCTTTTCATTGGTATCAGATCAGACATGGTGGTTTTGGATGAGAAAAATATCTCCCTTGTTTAACTTTTCTATACTATCAACATTCAATATGTTGCCACATCATTTTTTTCTTTCTGGAATTTCTTCAGGCATTAATTTTTAAGAAATATGGTCAAACTTTTATTAGTTTGGAACAAATAGGGCCGATGAGGGGCATATATGTTTTGATCTCTTATGTGTTTTCAGGATATTCTAGTTGCACATTGTTATCATTTTATTTTGACCATAATAGACTCTTTTGGGGTGATATGTGTAATGATTTTTATCTTTTAAAACAACTTTTTAGTGTTTTTTTCCTCTACAAAAAAGGTTGACAAATCATTGTTTCCCAACAAGAACTTCTCTTTTCGAAAAATTGAAAGAAAATGATTATGAAATAAGCTTCATTGTATCATCTTCATGTGTGACTTTTTTATTCTTCTGAAAACATAATGTTTTTTTTTTTATATTGTTAGGGATCATAAAATGATAGAAAGTAGATTGATTTAATCTTTCAAATTGATACCTTATATACACAAGTTTTTATTATTTAATTTTTAATTTAAAAAAAAAAAGAAAAAACTTGTGAAATAAGCTTTTGTTTTATAATTTTGGTTTAGGAGTTTTCTATTTTTTAAATAGATGGAGTTTTAATAGGTATTATACTAGTAATTGCACAAGATGTTGCAAATGAAACATTGTAAGACATATATTCAAGAAGAATAATTAGATATAGAATATTATTGAATATAAAAAATTAGTAAAAAAAAATGTCATTCAAAGCTAGAAGATAAAGATAAATCACTTACATTATGCCATATTTACAAATTCTATAATATTTACAACATAGATTTCCTCTCAATCTTCAAAGATTCTATTTCAAGTTCCAATAACAAATATTTGATTAAAAAAATGCTCTTTTTCAATATTGATCTATGTCACTTGCACTTTCTCTTAAGGTGATTGAATTTTCTTTTTATTCTCCTTTCTTAACTTCTTTTGGGCATTTGGATTGGTTTGTGACACATTGAGTTTATATTGAATTTTTAAAATGATAAATTCAAATTACCATTGGATAATATTTTAAAGCAAAGTGTAATATATATATAATATATATATATATAGCCACTGAGAACAACTTTATAATGTTTTATAGGAGAGATGTGAATATTTTAAATAATTCTCTTAACTCATATAGAAACTTTAATTCGCTATTTAGAGACACCATGGTGAACTCTTAAGATAGCATCCACGAGTTTTCCTTTATTCAACATGATATCCTACAAGACATGACAATGTATTTGAATAGGAAGGGGCCTATAAATAAGCACAAAAGACTTTTTATCCCTTAGAATGCAGACTATATTCCGAAAAAGTGGGAAAAGATTTTGAAGTGTGCATTTGATGTTGAGATTTTTTCCCTTCCACACAAGTTTGGTTCATATTTCTTTCTCCTCTCCTTGACCAATTTCAATATTGAACTACCTCACTTGATAAAAAGGTTGAAGTCTTCTACATTCTACCTACACATAATTTGATCATGTACATGCACATAAATTCAACATGTACTCATTTCATATTTCAAGGATTCTATGATATATATTTCCCCTGACTATGCCAAGTTAACATCCGAAATGGGAGGTTTCTTAAGATTGCTTCAAAATTCAGTCATGACTAGGGTTAGCACAAAGTTGCTAAGCCTTTGCTAAGAAATTGTGAATAAATGATGTAGTCATTTCAGAGACTATTGATGCGAATCAGAATACTCATCAAAGGTACAAATATTAAGGAAAAATTTTCTCCAATATTTATGATCATAAAAAAAAATTGATAAAACAAAAGAATTAAATTGTTATAATTTTCCATAACTTTAGAGAAGCCATAATTAGTCTTTATAGATGGTGGAAATCATTATCATCATCAATAACCACATTTTATATTCTTAGCAATAGTATTTACCTTCACCATTTGTTCGCCTTCAAATAGCCCAACCACATAATATATACACCAATAAACATCTATCAACTTATATCAACCACCTCTCAATGACTTCATGAATAACTCAGGTACTATTTGGGAAAGTATTGAAAAAAAGTTAAATCTTATAGTGGAGCTTCAATTATTTAGAAAATAATTGTTACATCTTTTCCCTTCATAAAGAAATGATTGACGTGGAAAAACTTAGAAGAAACAATTTTTTGGACAAACTATTAAACCTAGAAACTCTAATAGATGTTGAAATTTTTTCTAACGAACCCGAGATTTTATCACCTAGCAAATATGACATATTATTTTTAACTTCAGTATGGAAACAATCATATAGATGAAGTTGTTGAAAAATACTTTGAATGGGGTTAATACTAAAATATGGGAGACTAAACAAAAATTGGGCCTGGCCTATACTTAATTATGATTGCAAGAAAGAGTAATACATTGACCAAACATGAGTTTTCATAGAAAATTTAATTAAAATGAAACAATAATATACGAACCAAACATGAATGTAGAATTTACCGCAAGAACTTCAGGTTGGAAGGGTTGATAAACAAATATAGTAGGAGAAACAAAAGGAAAATAAGCTTCAATGTTAAGCCATCAAGAAAATGTGCAGTAAAAATTAATTGTTTAATTACTTTAAACATTATAACTATTTGTTTTCTCTTAACTAAATTAGTTTCTTGATTTCATTAAACACCATAAATATCAATTTTCTCTATTAACAATTAATCCAATGGCCTAAAAATATTCAATCATCTAACATTCCATCCAATGGTGCAAACTGGTATATAGTGGAGGAAAATACTTAAATTAAATTTACAATAAAAAACATTATTTCATTTTTATAGATTTTTAACTAATAAATCTAACTCATATTGTACAACATATCTTGATTCAAAACTATTATTAAACATCTTTAAATCAACAGCTGATTGAAACTTATTAATAAACATTCTTTAAAGTATTTTTCAGTTAATCTAATATAAGTATACAAATTATTAACTATAAGAATATAAATGATATTTTTATCATTTTATGCCTTTTATTAATAAAGATAATAGGAAGAATTAAAAAACTTATTTTCCTAATAAATACTCCTTCAATTGAAAAATAATATTCACAATGTTTTTTTACCCCCAAATGAAATGGGTGAAACTTCTCTAGAGAAGTCATAAAAGAAAGCCATCCAAGAAGTTAAAGCCATTGGTTTAAAAAATTTTATATTGTTTATGAGTAATTTAGTTTTAATACATTAAAAGAGAACTAAAACATTGATGAAAAAAATCTTAAACTTATATAGTATGGTATGCTATTTATTTATATATATTATTTAATTAAAAAAAAATAGGTTTCTATATTTTATATTTTATTTAACTCAATTATATTATATTATTGAAATAATTTTTAATATTAAAATATGTATATAATTGCATATTATTAAAATTTTAATAAGATATATTTTGAATTAAAAAAGAAATTAAAAATTATCAGTGATAATATTGAATTTATAATAAATATTAAATAAGAAAATCGGTAACAACATAACAAAATTCCCCTTATATTAAAATCATACGGATATGATTATAGACAATACCTGTTTCTGAAAATCAAAAGGATATCTACAAATCACAACAATGCAAAAGAAGGGAGTACATCAAATCAACTGAAATCATCCAACTACATATCCCATGGATCGGAGAAATGTTATCACAAAAAAAAATTAATCCAACTGCGCGCGCCGTGGACACATAAATCGCCAAGCTTACCGAAGCTGCTAAACTACAAACTCTGCCAAATATTCAGTTCAAGATTAGATGGTTGCATTGGAAGCCGATAGAGCGTTTCAATACCCAGCTAAGAATAGAAGTTTTCAGGTTCTGTCACTCCTCCCGAAAAACCATTGGTGGTTTCAAAGTCCGGTACCGATGCTGGCCAAGATTCCAAACCCCTGCATTTTTTCTCATTAGGCATCCTAAATAGAAGATAGTTTTGCTCACCCTTTATATAGCTGGGCCTTCAAAATCCATTTTGTTGTTCTCAAGCCTCTAGTTTCCATTTGCATTTGAAACAATTTCTTCTTCAAATGCAATTGCTTCCTTGTTCATCTCAAGATCTTGAATTTCAGTTTTCAACGTTTCTATTTTTCCCTTGGTATCAGGGGGCATGCAGGAAACCATTTTCCATTTAGTTTAGAAATAGATTTGTATTTTAACATTTCGTCCTAGTTTGTATTAAAACTAAAAATGAATGAGGTCCGAAAAATATGAACGTTAAAATTTAGTATTTCTTGTATGACTCGGAGATTTTTTCTCACCAGGCTTACTGAAAAGACGTTGTGGTTTTGCTCACCTTTGATATACATGCCTTTCTTTGTTCTCAGGGTTCTGGCCATCATTCTCATTTTCTTACATGTGATATGCAGGCCTTCAAAAATGATCCCCTTCGTTGTTCTCGGGGTTCCATCTCAACTGATACAACATCACTGCTTGCTAGTGTAATTGTCAGGTGGTTTCCACTGCAAACGGAATACAAATAGGTTATTTAAAGTACAATGCAATGATATAAAAATCAAAATCCTTTGAATTTATCTGTATTTTAGAAGTAAAAAATCTTCAAACGCGTGTAAGACATGTAAGCCATTTTAAAATGGCAAGTTTATAAATTAGCATATTGTTAGGTGGTTTCCCGCTTCAAACCAGATACACGTTAAAATTACTTAAAAATGGCAATCATACAAAACTCAAAACCTTGAAATTTCATTCAATAAAAGAGGGGACCATTGATTTACCATCTAATCCATTAAACCCTGCGCTCTAGCATTAAATTAATGCTAAGCTATCTGTTGTAGAACCCTCTACCTCAATTAAAGACTCAACCTCTGTTGTAGTAAAACCCTGTACCTCAATTAAAGACTCAACCTCTGTTGTAGTAAAACCCTGTACCTCAATTAAACATTGAAAGTCTGTTGAAGTTGTCAGAAAGCCACTGAAACATGGGAGAAAGCCTGCAAATGGCCTTCAAGAGCCTCTAAACCATGTTGAGGTTGAGAGGCAAAGGCGTGAGAAATTGAACTAGAAATTTTATGAACTTCATGCAGTGGTCTTAATGTGTCGAAAATGGACAATGCTTCTCTCGATGATGTTGATGTTTATATCAAAGATCCTTTTTGCAAGCATTAACTCACTAATATCTATCAAAAATCAATCCAATGGTCTCAACTATTTTCATCGTCTAACAGCCCAATCAATGGCTCATCAAGGCGGCCTAGAGAGGATTTACCGTAGGGAACTCCTCAGGGCATAAAAATTGTAGAAATTAAATTTATTTGATCTTTTAAATTCATAAATTATATTATATAAACTCGGATATTACTTATCCAAGAAGAACCTTACATTTTTATATTAAATTTACATTATACTTGCTATAAATATTTATGTATTTATATATATATAAGTTGAAATAAACATTAATTTTTATATTTAAAAAGTTATAAAATCATATCTATATATAAATATTTCATTGTATTAGATACAAACACATATGAAGGAATCAAACATAAATGCATGTCAATAAGATTACATCATCATAACAATAATATCTATATTTAAAACATCATCATAACAATAATATCTATATTTAAAACTAAATAACCAAAGAAAAAATAAAGGACATCCATATGCTTCTTATGTAATCCTTTGAAATGTATACAAATTTCTTTTAATATGTATTTTTGCTCAAGTGAAACCTAGGCTTCTTAATCGATATAAGAATAATTCGTTTTTAAAACTAAGTCTGGCCCTCATCCATAGTGAAACAAAGAAAACTCGGGCTGCCTTGTATCGGCTCAGTCGTTCTGGTCTATCAGCTCACTTGAATTTAGCGAGGATGATTAACTTTGATATGTGGAGAACAATTGATGCTAAAGATGCCATAAAAGCCTAGAAAGAAAGTAAAATTGCCCATGAGAGACATTCCAGAAAGCTATTAAAATTAAGGAAAGGTCCAACGGTTTTGGCTTCTGAAGAACCTGGCAATTTCATATGTAGAAGACAGCCGATAGCCAATGTTGAGTAGGCAACTAAGTCTGGTACGGTAGGAATTAATTCAGTGGGTAAGAAGGCAATTCTTTCAGATTGTCAACCAGCAGATAAGGCAGAGGACGAAGTTAACATAGTAGACAGTGTGAGTGCAGTGAACGGAAACGCGTTGAGGAGCAGTGTTGCTATCTCCCACGCTGTTTCCAGCATTCCTCTTAATGTTGGCAATTGCGTTTGTAAGGGAGATAGTGTCGGCGAGGATGGTGAGCAGGGTAAAGAGAATGACCATGTTGTGGATTGCAGTGAGCAGGGTAAAAATAATGACGCGGTTATGGATATCATTTCCAAAGGTTGCAGCGTAATTACCAAGAATTGTGTGCAGAGTATGGAATACGATGACGCTGTATATGACGGTAGTAATAGGGACACCATTAAAAATCCAGGAGCAAACTTGGTTATGAGAAAATTGATTGCAACTACGTTGGCGGTGATAGCTCCTGCGTTCTTGGAATTGATTGCCGAATAGGTATGGCTAAAAATCCGATAGATGAGCGCAGATTTAATAACAGGATAAGCAGCACTATAAATCTGATAGGTGAGGGCAGATTTAATGACAAGATAGATAGTAACATCACCAATAGCTTTGATACTCAATTTAGGACAAAATCCAGTGAAAGCAAGGATACGGACTGTAAAGAGTGTCGAATTGATAAGTCTGTTTTTAGTAAAGATTTGGAGATTCCGGATAGCAGTGTCTCGAGTATATTAATCTTTCTTCTCGGTTCTCACTCCTGAAAAAATTAATATTCTGAGCAAAGGCTAGACAAGGACATTCTATTTGAAAGCATCATCTGGGACATTAAGAAATTGAGAATGAGACTGAAGGCTTTCATTAGATGACAAGTATTAAGACGTGAGTGCTCCCTTATAATGATGAAATCTAAGCCTCCAAAGGGTAATTTAAATAAGGGCAAGTTTTTCTTAGGTGGCTTCGTAATAATGGCAAGATAGTGGTGGTTAAGGCCCATAAGGGAGGAGAAACTATTGTTGGATGACTATATTCATAAAATGAACTAAAATTTAAATTGTGGTAGTTATAGAAGATTTAACTCTAACCCCTTCCTTGTTGGGAATAATGCTTAATTAGTTATGTAAAATGCTCACAAAGTAGCCACAAGATTTTGTGTTCACTACAAAATTAAAGCAGTAGATTGTTAGGGTGGTCACTGCTGGAAAGTACTGTAAATTCGCTGTAATGTCAGTAGATTTGTTTTAGAGTTGATTTTAGTAATAGTTTTACTCTATAAGGATGTAGTTAATAGTTGAATGAATATATGAGTTTCGCAACATTTTTTCACACAGTCACAGTCACTGCTTTTTTTTAATTGCTTTATCTTTTTTTAGATGTATTTTTCTTCATAGTACTGTTGGCTTCTCAATTGGCATAAAATAATTCATTTCATATTCTACAAGTGGTATCAGAGCAGGTAAAATTGTTTTGGGTTAAAGTTGTATTGTTGGAATTTTGCACTAACCAGATGCTAGTTCCAGAATTTGATGGGAACGATTATGATTATTGGTGCATTAAGATGCTAACCTTTTTGATTGGAAAAGATTTGTGGGAGATTGTTGAATGAGGATATGAGGAGCCAGCTAATTGGAATGCTCTTACAGCCAATGAAAGAACAACAAGAAAGGAAGCAAGGAAGAAGAATGTTCAAGCTTTGTTTCACATTCAGATAGCTCATGATAAGAGCTTATTTCCAAGAATATCAGGAGAAAAAACTGCCAAAGCTACCTGGGAAACTCTACAAGAAGCTTACCAAGGTAGTGATCAAGTTAAGGTGGTTAATCTTCAGACATTGAAGCGAGAGTTCGAGAATTTGAAGATGCAAGAAGCTGAAAGTATCAGTGACTATTGTATGAGAGTCAAAGATGTGGTCAATAAAATGGCTACACTTGGAGAAGCTGTAAGTAATGAAGTTTTAATTAAAAAAGTATTGAGATCTTTAGCACATAGATGGAATCATGTTGCAATAATCATGGAAGAAAGTAAGGATTTAACAAAACTACAGTTTGATGAATTGGTTGGATCTTTGATGTCTCATAAAGAAAGATTGAAGGAAACTTTTGAAGCTGTAGAGAAAGCTTTTTCCTCTAAATTACAAATTACAAAGAACGAAGATGCAAGTAGAAGCAACACCAAAATCCATGAAGGTCAAGGTAAATGGCAAAGCCAAAATTATTCAAGAGTTAGAGGAAGAGGTGGCTCAAGTGGAAGAGGTAGTTTTAGAGGAAGAGGTAGAGGTAGATTTGATAAGAGAAATGTTCAATGTTACCATTGTAATAGGTATGGTCACTTTGAAAGAGAATGCAGATTGAAAGAAGGTAAAAATGCGAATTATGCTCAAGAAAGTGGTGAGTATCCTCGAGATCACTTATTTTTATCTTATGCCAAAGGTGAAAATACTAGTAAAGATGTTTGGTACCTCGATTCTGGATGCTCTAACCATATGACAGGGAATGAGAAGTTGTTTTCAGCAATGGATGGAAGTTTCAAATCCAAGATCCAGCTTTGTGATGATAAATCATTGGAGGTTGCTGCTAAAGGAGCTATGGAGGTCCAAACAAAAGAAGGTATAAAGAGTATTCATGACATTTATTATACTCCACAATTGAAGCATAATTTGTTGAGTGTTG
>APFE031742330.1:0-25383 GCA_000404065.3 Pinus taeda | reverse complement strand
TAACATGAAAATTTCCCTAGACTAAAGTACAAAACCCCTCTTAACACAACCAATTTAAAAAAGAACAAACAAAACAAAAACAAAAAACAAACCCTTCTTAAAAATAAATAAATTCTAGAGTAATTAAAATTTACATATTAACTCTAGTATTAACTCATACTCATGTAAATAACACATTTACCATCATTTACTTATGGCATAATTTAACCAAGTATTTCCATAAAAAAAACATTGAAATAAGACGTAGATAAATACTTATTAGGAGTCACTTCCACCATTATTTATCTTTTCCTTGGGACTTTTATAGCACTAAAATTGTAAATGTATAGATTTACTAGATTTTACTACTAACCAAAATTTTTGAAAGCCCTTATACCTCATTAATTAATTAATTTATCCACTTCACATCTCAATTTATTAGCTCCTTCAAAAGCAATACTATAGAATCCAATTTTTAATTTGACTAGTATTAATTTAGCATACAACAATGTAGGTTATAATATTTTATGCATTTTTTCACATAGCATAATTTCTAACTTGATGTGGGACTATTTCCTTGCATTTATTTAATTATAATATTATATAAGTGGTATACTTAATTTTATATTTATTTGATTTCTTTTATTTTAAATGTTGTTCATATTTATTATAAAAATACAAACAACCAATTGAATTTTATTAATTTGAATTATTTTTAACTTTTTATAGTTAATTGCACGGACATGTAAATGTTAGTGTTAAAAGTTTACAAACTTTTACATCTACACATCACCCCTTATATTTTATATTCTGATTTAATTTTTAACTGAACTAAATGTTGATGTTGAATGTTAACTTTTACAAACATTTACCTGAACACATTTTCCCCTATGGTTTGTTGTGCTCTCCCACAATAATATATAAAATGTTTTAATAAATAAAAATTTCTATGTAATATATTATCATATAAATAAATATAATTATATATAGAGAGAGAAGAGAGAGAGAGAGAGAGAGAGAGAGAGAGAGAGGAATTCAATTATATTAATTTAATATAATAATGAAATAAATTACTCATTATATAATTTGGTGTTAGGAAATGTTATTTCTCCTAATTGATTTAAAATTAAGCTCCATAATTGAGCTCATGGAGCTCATAATGAGTGATATTTTAAATAATTAAATCAAATAATAAAAATTAAAATAAAATAAGAAAACTTGAAATCAAAATTAATTTGAATATTTATAAACTAATAGAACAATAACATTAATACCAGTTACACATAAGTTATTATAGAAATCTATGTCTATACCAAAATTATTTTGGACACCAACATTCTATTCATCTTTATAAAAGTATATACAATTTAACTAATAGATGATTGATTAAGGAGAAAGCCTCATATAGTATCACTGAAAAAAACTAATATGAAAATGTGATTCTGAATTGTTTCATTTGTGACTGTAGTATATACAAATATTATTAATTTTTGTATTTAAATTAAATTAGCTTTAAGATGTTGTACTTGGTTGTCCAATGTAGATTCAATTTAAATCCATATCTATTAAGTATTGAGAGGGAACAAATCTCTTAAGGTGTAAACTTGTTTTATAGTGTAAATTTTGAAGCGTCTTTCGATATTTTTTTATCCCTCTTGCACTTGATAGATTCAGGGTTAAGATACACCTACATGGGCTATGTATATATATATATGTGTGTGCGCACCTCATGTGTCCATTCCTTTCTAATTATCAAAAGAATTACATGTCTCCTTCATTTTGAGTAACAAACCACCAAAAAATTCCATAGGCCATAACAAGTACATGGTCATCGAGGATTTGGAAGAAAATGAGACAACTACCAAAGAAGAAAAACCTGAAATGGAAAAATTAAGAAAATTGTTCAATGACAAACCCAACCATGAAGAGATGTGCATGCATATACAAATGATACGTATTACTACAAGGACATAAAAAGGGAGGAAAACAACCAAATTTTTCCTCGTGTATACTATTTCAAGGAAATGGATCTTCAAAACATGCATCTCTAATCACTCGTAGAGGAATGGAGAAATAAAGACCCAACAACCATTCCTAAGGAGAAAATTGAAACAATCATCAAAGCATACATCCATAATGAAGATGTAATTCTTCATCAAATTGAGGAATGAAGTAATACCCTTAACAAAAACTCATATTTTTTCCTCTCATGTAATCAAAATAAATGCTCCTATAGAACAATTGAGTGTTCCAAAAGAACCAAATAAAAAGGGAGGAAAAAAATAATCAATTACTACAATACCTAGGGGATTGATTGGTCAATAGTGATAGAGTGTCACCAATGGATGCCATCTTTCATCCCTCCTCTCATAATCATCAATGGAAGTCATGTTTTGGAATTCTAGGGGTATTAATGGGAAACCCATGCAAGGACTCATAAAAATAGGAAAAAACACAACAATTCCATTGCATCATGGTCATTCAAGAAACAAAATTATCTTTTGAGTTTGGAATAGAATTGTAAAGAATGTTTGGCGAAATTATGATTATATAGCCCATGATTCCCATGGAAAATTACATGGTATTGATATCACATGTAACCATTCCTTAGAAACCCCTTAGGATTCCTTTTCTCTACCCAAAATCCTCATTTCTAACTTTCAACCCATTGGTTCAACTAGTTCGAGTTTCATAACCAATGTTTATGGCCCTAGTAATACTTTTAATAAAATAGTGTACCCTTAAAACCTCCAAGAACCTCAAAACTTATAGGGAAAAAATTATAGATTATATGTGGGAATTTTAACATGATAAACAATCTTAATGAAAATAAAGGTGCGATTAACAGACTTAATGAATAAAGCCCCCTATTTGTGGAATTTATTAATAACTCCAAACTAATGGATCTAAGCACGCACAACAAGTTATACACCTAGAACAATAACTAAGGAGGCACATCTCAAATAGAGGATTCATTAATAATGGAAAATGAAGAAAATAGAAGCTTCATTAATAAAAACATTGCTAAGGTTCAGTGGGTAGGCTTGGTGATTTTATGCTTGGTCAATTCAAATTTGGTGGAGCTCTATTATATTATCTCTCCCCCATACTCTTAGATTCTTATATGTTTCTTGGGGCACTCTTGGAGAGTGTGGCATACTTGGAGTTTAAAGCAAGAAGGAAAGGGAAGAGAAAGCAAGTGTAAGAGCATATCAAGATCAACAACTACAATGAGTTTTTATTGTCGGTACTGTGTTGTGTGTATCCTCACTTGTTTTGGCATGCATGACACATGCGTGTGGTTTCTTGGTTATGACTTGTCATTGGCATGGGTGATTGCCTGTGGATTAGCCTAGCCTCCCCATTTTCTAGATAGCCATGGTGTTTTGGGTCTATTTTCTCTTTTATGGTTGGTCCTCATGATTCCTTTAGCTTGGTTTCAGCTCTCAGTTCTTGGAGCACTTGTTGAACAAACGGTCTGGAATCTGTGTCGGCTTGGGCTGAGTTATTATTCTTAGAGCCTTGGATGGAAAAACACTCTAGAGCACTATAACAACTTCAATTGAGTTATTAGTCCTAAAGCCTTGGTTGGAAAAACACTCTAGAGCCTTTGGTGGGTTGAGTTACTAGTCCTGGAACCTTGGTTCAAAACATGTGTTGGAGACTAGCAACAACTCTGGGTTGAGTTACAAGTCTTGGACCCTTGGTTAGACAAGCACTCTAGAGCCCAAGAGCATTTATGTGTTGAGTTAATAGTCCAAGAAGTTGGTTTGGAACAAATCTTATGGAACCCTGGAAGGCTTGGCTAGAGACCAACCTATTGATGGTTTTTTGATGTCCGACTGTAATGTAGAATTGTTATTTGATGGGTTGAGGTGGTTTTGCCTCAGGAGGCCTTGGATGGTTTTAATTGATGTCTTTTATGAGATCTGACATCCATGCTTGGAATATGGCACAGGTATGAATCACTGGAGAGAGATTTGGCTCAACCATTCTATGGTCAGGTGGAGCATGGAAGTCCCATCACAAGTTTCGATTTTTCATCACCAATATGAGGTTATTTCTCATTATACTTCTATGAGTATTATATTGGTTTATATGCGGATCATATGATTCTAATTTCATCGATATTTTTGTTGTCATTATGTTGGTTATGAATATGTATTAAGGCGATGGCTATGTATGGCTCCCATCATGTTTTGACTTGCATCTGAATGAACAATGTATCTATGACCTAATGGATGAAACTGCAACTAAAGTGACAAGGAAACAATGCCTCATAGCGAATATCAGATAAATATGAGACCCCTATGCTTAGATTTGTTACTTACACTTATATATTACATATTCATGATATGTTTGACGAAACAACTATCATGGCTAGTGGGGGTCCATTGAGGACATTATTCAAGTAAATGGATTTGTACTATTATGTCCATGTTATCTTATTGTTCTAAAGGCGTCTTTCAATTCTAGGCAGTGACCTAGGATTTGGGCCTAAAAATGTTGCTTAAAGCTTGGGGACACTAGCATAGAACTAATAGAAATAGTCCTTGGGCACTCGCTTCTAGGTCTGTGATATCATCCATATGTCCCTAGATGGTGGCATAGCCATAGCATGAGAGAATCCAAAGGTCAAGTGGTCCAAAAGCCTAGTGGGACCTAGGGGCTAGTTGGTAGAAAGTTTGGATTAGCTCCTGAGAATCATAATTCCGATTTTGAATGTTTGTATGGTGTGTTTTTGTCGATTTCATTTCCTTCACGTGACTTAGGAGGTCAAAAAAGATCATAGTTGCCTCTCATCACATATTTACCCCAACAGTCAGCTGCTTGGGTAGATGTGGGAGGAGGGTGTTACAGAGTGGTATTAGAGCACGGTTCACCCTTCTGACTAGTTGTGTTGTGTGTTGGTCATGCATTCATGTCGGTTGCACATGTGCTCCTTATGCTTATAGTCCATGTGCTTGTTGCATTTGCACAATGTTGACCATGGTTGTAGTGATGTCGCCATGTGAAGGTTGATGGTATCGTTGTGGGATGTGTCAACATGAGTGTATGTTTTTATATGCATTTGTTACACATGTGAGTGTATATATGTTGTTATACATGCATTTTCATGGTGAAGGTTGGTATGCATGAAGTCATTATGTGCAATTAGGTCATCATGATTTTGTTTGTTGTTATGATGCTAATGCGTTGGCTGAGATAAAGCAGGAAATGTAGATCATCAATGTCAAGTTGCAACATTGGACCTCAATGTAAGAGAAGATCACCATATAGGTATTGTATGTTTTTCATGCAAGTATGTTAGTTAAAGTATAATATGCATTATGGTTATGTACATTCCTTTCATTCTTTTGTTGTTATAATTACATACATGATATATGCTACTTGATTATTATAGTGATATGTGCATGTGTCAAATATTCATCAACGATAGTAACATGTGGTTTTATGCATTGCTATTGTTTTCTAATGTTAGATAACTTGATGATTATGTTATATGTTGTTGATGAGTATGTTATAGGTTAGATTTTTATGATTATGTTATATGTTATATTTTTTTGATGAGCATGTTATAGGCTAACATGTTGTTGTTATATGATAGTTGGCTTAATGATTAGGGTTATCACATTAAGGTCATGATGATTATATGTATCATAGTATGTTGGATTAGACTTTGCAAATGGTTAAGGTTATGACATTCAAGTATGAGTCGACATATTTGTGATACCGTGTTGCACTAATCTAGATTGATGATGCATATGTGATTATTATGAGTGAATGAAATTTGTTTATGATTTTATGAGGTTAACATGTTATATAGCTACTATTATGGATATCATGACCTTATTTATGCCTCATTTGACATATTGTGAAGTTATATTGTGCTAATCTAGCTTGATTATGTAGACAAGATAACCTCCCATGAGATACATTAAGGTGTGAGTTTTCTTATGTCATTTGTTTGGTGTTTGAATATTTGACTTTGTTGTATGTTTGGTGTTTGAGTGGTTGGTGTCTATTATGCCATCTAGTTTAATTTAGCATGGTATGTTTACAAATTGGTTGGATGTTTGATGAATTTCATAATATGAGTATGTGTTTAAATGATCTTGTTTTAAGATTATTGTACTAACACATGTGTGTTGAGATATCTAACATGTACTTTAGTGTAATAGGTGGTAGTTGTAGCACTATGCCTAATGACTATAAGTTGACTATGGATTATGACATGATTGTTAGTCTTTGTAAAGGTTGATTTCATATTGACAGATATGATTGTCTTGATATTTGGAACATGTGGTTTACATATGTAAACACTTGCAGGAAACATGCCTCATATTATCATGATAAGGTAACAATTGATGTATTTAAATAACTAATAGTTGGGTGATTTGACAATACATAGTAATCCTCGATTGCAACAAGATAAAAAGGTAAAAGAAAGGAATTGGACAATAATTCATTTGGCTATGGTTGGAAACTCTAATTCCAAACGAATGAGCACCTTTTGTACAAGAAGTCTTCTTAACCTTAATATTGTTTGATATTATGTGGATATGTGCTTGATTCATGAACATGTATTTGATAGGTATATTAGCTAATCCCAGATATAGGTGGATCTGTCAAGGGAATTGCAGTCCCCTAAGAGATGGCATGGATGTGTTTAGTTGCAAGCAACATTCTTGGCACCATGAAATAATGTGATGGATGTATTGTTATATTTATTTATGCATTGATAGTTATGTGTTAATGAAAATATGATGTAAGGGATTGTAGGACAAAGATAATTGCATGAAATCTTGTAGAAGGCTCAGGTTGATCCTTCTTTTGAAAGCACTGGGAATAATTGGGATTGAGACTTGGTATTTGTTGTTAGTCTTTTGTTTTTGGTATTTTTTTATTTTCTTTCACTTGATTTTCATCTTTTTTTATCTAGTGTATGATCATGCCACTCTTTCTGCGGTGTCATATTATTATTGGTTTTCATGGTTTTATTCTTATTTCTTTATTTTTCCTTCATTTTAAGTTTTGAGTCTTGGGAATTGGCTTGGAAGGAGGAAATTTAGTGTATCTCGGAGAGAGTTGAATGAAATCCAACAAGTGAATGTAAGGCCTCTCGAAGTTCAGTGCATGTATAAAGGAAGTTGAAGGCAAGAGTAGGAGAAACAATTGTACTAGTTGGGTTCTTTGGTGTAAATAGATGATGATGATATAATTACGAGAAGGTAATCATGAAAGGTAAGGTGAATGGATTTGAGGCAACGTATGCCTTGGTTATGTTGGGAACTATTGTTCTCGATATTGCACATGTGTTGCATGCATAAAGGGAGTTCTCTTAGCCTTGATCTTATTATATCTACTAATTATGTTGTTATCATGACTATGTGGATGCCTATATATATGTATACATATATGTATGTATGTATGTCATGTCTAAAAATGTCATCATGGATCATGATTGTTTCATGCTAATGTTTATATCTACAAATGTATGCATTTAAGTCATTGTTTGACTAGATCATTATTGCTTCATGTTGATGTTTATATGTATATATGTGTATGCATGCATATCATTGTCCGATAGGATCATGATTGTTTATGTTAATATTTATATATAAGTATGTATTTTTGTATCTATGACACCATCCAACAAGGTCATCAAGAATCATTTTTGTGGAGGAATGATTGTTTATGTAGGGGAATGGTATGAATAGGTTCATAGTTTTAGGGGGAATCAAGTGGGAAAGTAGTCATTCTTAGAAAATTATATATTATAGCGCAATGGAACACATAAAATATTGTAGAAATAGAAACACATAAAACAAGAGAGACACAGATATACGAGGTTCACCCAATTTGGGCTACATCCATGGAGAAAGAACTAGTCCTTCCTTTTGTATTATCCAGCAAACTGAAGAGGTACAATTTACAACAAATCCATTGTACTTCCCTCTTCTCTCTTGCTCAATCTCCTCTCTCTTCTTGCTCAGAATACAAATCTACATACACGTAATACAATTCCCTCATATATAGCAAGGGGTTGCCTTCTAGTGAAAAAAACCTTAAATTAAACATAACTTCTACCGTTAGATCTCCACCTAATGAACAACCTAAATTGACTACAAAATTACAACATTATACAAGGAAATTTTACATCTATTTTTAGCTTCAAGGGTGTTGCCCTCAATCCCCTTGCTAGAGGGGGGGCTCTTAAAGGTCGCAACGACCCCCCTGGATCACCTTGTAGCATATACTTTATGGGCAGTGTTGTGATGACATTACGAACGCAACTCAAATGTGGCAATACCTCTAAATAAAGAAGATAATCAGGCTCCACACCCAACGGTCATGACAAGTATATGAGGTTAGTATCATGTGGATATGAATTGATATTATATTCTTATATTATGCCTATGTTTATGTTATGATAGGTAATGTTGAAGGATATGTCATCGAAATGAAATAATTTTTTCTTAGACATGTTGGGAGAAGCATGGATAACACACTGGAAGCAAGGTTTCTTGGTAAAGACAATGTGGTTTTGGATGTATGGTATTACTGTTGTGCATATGTTGTATATGTTGTACATGTTGCATCTTTGATGTTGTGCGCGTGTGGTGTTGTGCATATATAGTGTGTGTACATGTTTTTTATGCAATGTTATGTACAGGGTGGTACATATAGTGTTGTGTGAACTTTTCATATGTAGTGTTCGGTATATATGATGCTATGTAGATGTTGGATATGCGTTGTTGTGTACATATTGTACTACGCACATGATGACTATGTGGTGTTGTGTGCATATCGTGTTTTACACATGTTGGATATGCAACATTGCGTAAATAGGGTACTATGTATGTGTTGTATGTGTAGTGCTATATACATATGGTGTTGTGTGGATGTTATGCATATGGTGCTATGTACATATGCTGTTGTGTGCATGATTGTACAAGTGGAGCTATGAGCATGTGGTACCATCTAGATGTTGTACATATGGTTCCTTGTGCAGGTTGTGTTGTGCACATGTCGTTCATATGGTGTTATGTACATGTGGTGTCATGTACATGTCTTGCATATGTTGCTATGTACGTTTGGCGTTGTGTACACATTGTACAAGCGATATGATGTACATGTGGCATTGTGTACATGTTGTGTAGATGGTGTTGTGTACATGTGATGATCTCCACACATTACGTAGGAGGTTCTTTCTACAAGTGGTACTATCTATGTGTTGTACATATGGTACATGAGTACATGTGGTATTCTGTGCATGTCATACGTGCTGTGTTGTGAGCATATGGTACTATGTATTTTCATTATGTAGACATGGTATTGTGACATGTGTATTTGTTATGTTGTACTTTTTGTACGTATATGTATTGTGTGGTGATGTACACAAGGTCTAGGCACATGTATTAGGTTTTGTTGTGATTGTCCTCCAAATTAGACATAAATTAAGGCCCATCTAACCATACTTCAGTACAGTAAACATATATTTTTTTGTTAGATGACATATTTTTAGCTTTAATATGTTCGTTATGAATGTTTATGGATAATTTCATATTTTTGCCAAATATTATTGATTTTTATATTATGACAATATTGGGCAGATTATGTAGATTTGAAGGAAGTGATAGTTTAGGGACTTGGTCCCTACGACAAGAGGATAAATATTGGATAATAAATCAACAATATATTATGAAATTATTGCACAAATTATGGAGATCCAATGATTGAGAAAATCTAGGAATGTGTTCCCTATCATTTAATGTATATTCCTAGTGTTGGGAACCAGATCCACTATTTGAGGGATTTTGGAGGGGAAAGCTTCCTCTTTTGAAGGATATTGCCTCCTCGTCATTTTTTATAACTACGAATTCCAATTTTCCTATAGGGGTTGGATTTTCCTAGTCTTGTTGTTGAGAGAACTTGTATTTTTATAGCTCCACTTTCATTTCTAGTAGGGATGTACTTAGGTTGATTCAAATAATGAAGATTGGTATCATTTTTAGCTTCTAAAGCTTGGTATGCTTGACAATAATCTAAGTATCCTTGGTCTTGGACATACCAGGATCCTCATATCCCTTTTGTATAATTTACTTTTCTTCTTTTCACTTCTTATTCACATGTGTCTCTTGCTCTTGCTTTTCCTATTTGTGCATTTAGTATTGATGCTTTTTTGTTGTATCATTGGGCTAAATGGTTGAAGTGATATATGATGAAGGTTATTTATAGATTCAAAAGAAATATTTAATCCTTGGAACAACTTTGGAGGGTCACAATAATCACTAAAATACTTGGATTAGCTTTCTTATTCACAAATCTTAAATATTTTGGAAGTCCCTTATAGCAAATAGTAGTAATTTTCTACTATTTTGTATAACATGCTAATAAGGTTCATTTGAGTTTATTCCTCTGAAATTACGTGATAAAATAGCTCAAGCTAATAAAAAAATTACCCCATTTTATTTTCACTTCATTAGGTTAGTCATTTGATAGGTTAACTAGCTCACTAGTTCTCGAATTTCTAAATTTTAGAATAGTAATTTTCTTCTATGTTTTAGCACGTGTTAATGGGGGTATTTCTAAGAAATTCCCTTTGGAATGGAGACCTAAGACATCCCATTCAATAAAAAAATTGTCCCATCTAATTTTGATTTGATTTAGTTGGTTATTCAGTGAATTATATCTTCTTGTAGCAAACAATGTAACCTCCTATAGCGCTCCTCCAACACATGTAAACTTGACCAGATTTGCTCAGAATTATTGGTTTTTGTCTCTTGTGATTGAATAATTGCCATTAGGCTCTAAATATATGATTGAGGAATATTAAAACACCAATTATGACATGCCTTTCTAAAAATTAGATTAGGCCTATTTATTTGAATTCATGCTCTTAGGATTTCAATTCGAAATTGTTGTTCTTGTTTCGGATTAATTTCTTTTCAAAGTAACAGTCCTATTATATGAAACTATTTTAGGATTTGATTTCATTACATTCAGTCCATTACATCATGACAAGGAAAGATGAACACATTGTATGTTGCACATATAGTGTTGATACCTCTTAAGTTTGTACGAATCCTGGGTTGATAATTAAAGTTGGTAGACTTAGGAGTTGCAACATTCTTATTGCAATATTGAGGTTCATCAATTTTTGGTCTCATTTCCAAGGAGGTGTCAGGGTATGAATTTTTTTCTTCCCTAGTTGATTCATTCCTTTTTATTTTCTACAAAAATAAAAATATTGCATTAGGCGCTTTTCATTTCCAAAACAGAAAATTGCATTGTATTAGCATTCTTATTAAAAAAAGGATCAAAAAATATTTTTCCAACTCCAACTGACCCATTTAGTCACATGGTGCATTAAGAGAAACACCACCATCCACTTTTACAGGTAGAAGAAGAAGAGGTTAAAGAGAAAGTACAATAAATGGATGGACATGATGGCAATGAAGAAGATCTTCTTGGATTTCCTATTTAAGATACTAATGTTAGTGTGCACATGAAGAACATCCCTCCATATTTTCTTCCAAACTTCCATGGCGTGAGCTTAAAGGATCTGGAAATCCTTCTCTTTGAATTTGAAATTGTTTGTAGATCTTATGGTTACTTATCAAAGACTAAAAAATGGAGATTGTTTCAACAACATTGAAAAATAGAGCTCGTAAATGGTTTGTGAGTTTAGGGACTAATTCAATAAGATCATGAAATGATATGGAAAAGATATTTCTAGAAAAATATAAATAATATGATATTACAGAAGAAATATTTAAAATGAATAAAAAAGTATATGAGAGTGTTGAGGATCTAATAGATAGGTTCATGTATAATGTTAAAAGGGAGAAATTACATCATTTAGGATCTAACACACCAAAAGCCCTCTTACTTAGAACCATTAGGGATGAGTGGATTGATGTCCTTGATCTCATGATTAGAGGTGATGTATACTAGTTATCATTTGAAGAAATTTGTTAAACATGCAAACACATATCAAGAGGAAGAGGAACAATAAGTAAATCTCCATCCAGATCGGTATGTCAAGCTAAACATGGAAATTTGTTTGATGAATTTAAAATAAAAATTCTTAGCAATCTAAGGAAACAAGTAGAAATGTTAAGAATACAAGATATGGTAAAAGAAGATGTAGATATTTGTGTTTTCCATGGAGAATCACATGTTGTTAAATATTATCCATCATTATGAAGGTTGAAGGAAGTTTACCAAGAGGACAATGGAGCATGTCAATCACCAAAGAAACAATGTTATGGAGCACTAAGAGGACCATGGAAGTATAGTCAACCTCGTATGATGCAAGAGCCTAATTCATAATTTCAATCTTTTGCACATCCATCTCAAAGTAATTGGAGCACACCCTTTCATTGGCAACCTTGGCCATATCAACCCCAAAGCCAATCTCGGCAACAAGGTTGGCAATTAATTGATGAGATAAACCGATAATATCCTCAATAACCTCCATACTTAGGTCCATATTATCCCTACGATCCACTTCCACCACAACTACATTCATCTCGAAGATCCACTCCCACTCAACTACCTCTATCACCATTTCCAAACCCACACAATGAAGTAGCTCAGCCCACTTACAATGCTAAGGTACAACACTTCCTAACATCTCCTCTTGATCTTAATAGTATTCATCTTATCTTAGGAAGAGTGTTGCAAAAATGAGATTCTCTTAATGTCATTGAATGGTAACATGCAGCAAAACAAGATTCAAATGAGAATACGATAGGATCATGGGCTGCACTTGATGAAGAGAAGACATCAGAATCAAATATTGAGCAAGTTACAACATGTTCACCATTGGATCCTCTATGTGTTTAAGAGAATAATTAGAAAAAAGAAGAAGATATGAACTTAATTGAAGAAGAAGGCATCCAAGATGATACAAATCAACAAGTGGAACAAGGGCATCAAAACTATATTGAAATATGGTTACATAAAATTGTTAAGTTGCAGCAACAAACTCTTCTTCAACATTTTTTTCTAATCTCAGCCAAATCAGTTGGTATGTCACATTCTAGTACATGTCAAATAGTATGTTTTGAGCCTACAAATGATTTCATTTGTCATCCTATTATGCAAGTGGTTCCATTAAAATTATTCCTACACTTTAAAATGATTTTGTTTTTTTCAAGCGAAGTAGGATAGGAGAAAGAAATAAAAATGGAAAAAATAAAAAAATAAGAGCAAAAAATAAAATCTCAGGTGAAAACCACATTTGAGGCGATTGAGATTGGATCATTGATTGAAAACCTCCATGAGGCCTTCAATGGATTGAAAGAAGGAGAAAAAGGAGAAAAACAAAGATACTAGCTCGAAACCTCCTTTTGGGCACCTAGGTAGACCTACTAGTTAAAAACCTCATTGAGGCAACTAATAGGCCTAAAAAAAAAAATGAAAAGAAATTTTTTATTTGTCCCACGTATCTCTCTCTGAACAATGCAAGTTTTCTCCAACCTTTACAAGCAATAAGAACAATTTAGCACCAAAAGGAAAAAATTAATCAAAAATCTAGTCAAAGGAAGTAAAACTTGGACTTTCTCCTCCTTTTCTCAAATACTACAATTGGACCAAGGCCATGAAAATCCATCACCCTCATCTATTTCAACCATAAAACCATAATTTCCCTGCTTTCCCCATTCATTTTCCTCATTGTCCTACAATTCTACATGAGGGCTCTGTTTTTCTATAGGAAGACAAAATACACGGAGCAAAAAAATGTTTTTATCATATATTCAAAATTGTGCATCCATTTTCCGATATCTTTCATCGGTATATGCATATGGATTATGGTAGCATTATCAAGAACTTTTAGTGATTTCTGATGCAAAATATTTGAGAAACCAACCTCCATCACCTATAGGAAGTTTTAATTTTTCTTGATATTTGTGCACCCATTGGGCAAGATTTTTATGAAGAGTTGCATAAGGATGATGGAAACACGCTAAGACAATTTTATTTCAATATAGGGTACCATTTGAGATACATACATTAAACAATTTTTCCACAAGAGGCTATCCTGAAATGCTACAGGAAGGTTTGAATTTCTATAGGATGGTCGAGGAGAAGCTACAAGAGGTAGATATGATTGGATAAATGGGTCAAAAGGTCAGCTATTCTTTAGGGAAGCTTGGGAAAGGTCCCCGAACACCACTTTCATCAATCATGCACTCCATCTAGCCAAGATTCATCTTCAAATTCCACTTTCCCTTACATGAAAAAAAACATAGAAATCTTTGTCATCAACATTTCCACCATCTACACCACCTCTTGATGATTTTAACATTATCCTTATACCTCCTATGAATTTCCATCAATACCATGTGCATGAATGAGGTATCAAAGTAGAATTAAATGACTGCCATAAGAAGAGGATTCCTCCTGTAGTAGCCTACATAGTTACAACATAACTCAACATCAATTATTTTTTTCGCTTCACACAATAGAAGATATAACCACCTTGATCATCATGAAGCCATTTGTGAAGATTGATAAGGGCCACACCCTTATTACCAAGCAATCCATCCACTCCACTAGTAGAAAATTGAACAGAGGAAATAAATTTTCACTCAAAAACCTTATCAGTCAAAAAATCATCAAGCTATGAAGACCCATGGAGAAGTAAGCAAAGAAAATTAGCAACTCTAGAGAAGCATGGATCAATCATAAACTAAATATCATCATGCACACCTCTCCCTCAACCCATGATGATATGAAGCCCAATAATAACATTCATGCATCTACAGTATCTCAACATCAGGTAGGCACATGTATGAACTCGTTGTTCACCTTTCCATCTCTACATATTAATGTGAAAAAAAAAAAATGCTTTCAATGCACATGAGAGAAGGTTTTACAGGTTGAAGGTAGCTAGTAAAATTGGCCACCCTAAAATAGTAAGAGCGTAGTTTACTTAAACACATGTGATGTGAATAATTCAAAGTGGTTTAAGTGATGACTACAAGGAGAGATAAATGATTACAGTTAGCAAGGACAATGGTCCACAAGAGGAAACTCAGGTTAATGCCAAGTCACTAAAGCACTCTAATATTTTAACCAAAAGAGGATTATGTGTTGACTCGACTTCATTTTCACCATCATTCATTAACAAAATAGGTAGAGGAAGAACAAGCTAGTTCCTAGGGTACCATTGAGGAGTTTCAAACACATTCTACTAGTCCTACAGGAGAAAGCTACAGGAAGGTGTGCATATGCAATAGGTGGGCCAAGAGGATATATCAGAATATTTCGAGGGATAAAAAGGTGTCATAGTGACCTGATATTGTCTAAAATCTTCATGCACACCTAGAATTTATCTGACAAGAAGTAAGTGATGCCCTTCTTCATCGTTTCTGCATCCAATTGCATGAGAAGTTTGTTTGAAATTAAGAGCCTGCAACCATCAAGCAAGGGAAGCCTCAACCTCCCTCGGCAACCCTAATCAAAATTAAGCCATTGTCTTGTCAAGAAAATGAAGAATTAGAGGGAAATAAGGAGTAAATAGAAGGAATAACCTCCCTCCAAGCTAAGGGGAAGTAGCCCAAGCCTCATAGAGGAAGTGAGACATTTTGGGACCCAAGACTAATAAGAGGATCTTTCGCTTCTACAGTAGAAAACATAGCTACTACGGGAGAAATGGGGCTACTATAGGAGAGGCAGACTGTGTGCTACAAGAAAAACAACGATGCTACAGGAAGGAAAAATTTGTTGCAAAAGACCCTGATTTGAAGGACTTCCACTCCAAAACCATAGGATTCGAAGGACAAAACCCAAAGAAAAGGGTAAATACACGTTTAACCTTATCATATGTGAACAAGAATCTTGGAAATGTTTTCAATTTTTCAGTAGTACAACCTACATGAATCTTTTAATAAATGTTTACAAATAAAAAAATGAAATATGGATGTTTCCTTTGAATTAAGCCTGATAAAAAGGGGAATTGCAATTATTTTTTTGTAAGCATGGAATAAACCTTCCTCTAGGAAATATGAGAAATTTTATGTTTTTACCTCTTTCATAAATCCCTCATTACATAAGAATATCTAAAACTTATAGAAGAAATAGATAATTCCCATGCCAATGTTGGAAAGTTGTATTGAAGGCTATTGAGGAGGGGAGCTAGCCATAGAAACCCAATAACGAGGAAGAAGGAGAAGAAGAATCTAATGAAGAAGAAGAAGAAGAAGATGGAGAATAGAGAAATTAGCCAAATTAAAAAGTTAAGGAGGAAGAAGTAGTAAAGGAGAAAATTGTGTTGAGACCCAGAATAACAGTGCCTAAGAGAGACCTAATCAAAATAGAGGAACACAAAACATCAAGGCCACAAAATAGAAGAAGAAGGAAACAAAAAACAAGAAGTTATTCACCATAAAAATAAAACTCAAACCACGGTGATAAAAATAGGCTTTCCAAGAGATATCTAATATTTTTCAAGATTTTTTTCCAAGGCTGAGAAGGAGTTATAGAAAGGTAAGAGGAAAAAATTAAGCACGAGGTGTAATTTTGGTCAAGATTTGATAGATTTTGTGGTGTACTATAGTTGTGCTACACGATGCTCTTTTTTGCTATAGGATCACATCCGAGCGAATTTTGAGGGTTTCAAAGGTGCCTAAATGGTGGGGAAAGGTAGCAAGAGATTGGGAAAGGATGTGGAAGACCTTGCAGAACCGACAAATATTTAGAAACCCATCTTGTATAAGGGAGAAAAAGGTAGGCTAATGGTCTATAGAAACGTTTTGGAAAAATGAGTGAAAATTGAATGAAGGTTTCAAGGGAGAGGATGTGAATGAAATTTATACAAACCAATAGATTTCACTTGCAAAGAGGAAAGCTATTTTTTTGTGCTTAAAGGACTGCTAAACAATCAAGAAAAGAACAACTACATTGTGTGCTTATCATTACAGAACCTACAACCAAACTTCTTAAGCGAAAGGACTGAGGAGTGTACAATAGAGAGGCCATCAGGGCCATGAATGAGCCACAATGAGGTCACTAAGTGGCTCAGAGGATGAGCAAGATTTTCAGCAAGGGGTATGATGGGCCTCCAAATTAGACGTAAATTAAGGACCATCTGACCATCATTCAAAACATTAAACCTCTCTTTTTACATTAGATGACATATTTTTAACATTAATATGTTCATTATGAAGGTTTATGGATAATTTCATATTTGTGCCTAATATTATTGTTGGGCCTCCAAAATTTCATCCACTTTTAACCACATTTCCATCATTTTACCTTCATTTTATAACTCTATAGCCCCATAATCCTACATTGAATAACCATTTTCATATCACATGGGTTTACCGTAATTATTTTCCAAGTCATTTATTTCTAGTATTTTAAGAGAATTATGATTAAGTATTATGAAATTAAAATATTTCCTTATATGTCAAAAAGTGTTATGAGTTTTTTGATGTTGTAGGCCTACTTGAATATTCTAGAAGTGTCCTATTTGGCCACCCAACCACAAATTTGAATTTCAAATTCAAACTCATGAATATTTGTGGAATAATTGTAGAATATGTGGATCATTAACTTAGAACATTCAAAGGAGAAGAATTATGAATGAGATTTTTGAGAGAATTTATATCTTAGATTTTTAGGTGATTGGTTGTAACCACAAGCGATAAACATGGATTTAGGAGATATCTAAGAATCTATATTTATTGAACATTTATCCTCAATATTTGTATAAATAGGAGTGAACCGTTCATACAAAGGGTTGCTAAGTGTTAGCTTCCCAGTTAGGAGTTTGTTAGTTGCGAGTTGGAGGTTCCAAGTTCCACCGAATATGTGATTTGTAAGGCAAGAATAGAGAATTCTTGTAACATCTTGTAACTCATTTTATGAAATACATACCACTCCTTTGATCTCCTAATGTTCAGTGTGCTTGCTAAGGAAAGGATGGCCCCCATCAACCATAATTTTCACATCATTGTACATATCGGTAACATTGTATAGTTATGTTATTTCATTTATTTTCAACAAGTGTGTTTTCATTTTATGCAAGTATGCTTTTCCTTTCAACAAGTGTGATTTCATTTCAGCAGGTGTCAGTGTGATCAATTATGAAAGTGTGGTGTGATTTCATTTGCACAAGTGTGGTGTGATTTCATTTATGCAAGTGTGAATTTCATTTTCAAGCAAGTGTGATTTCAATTTATTTATGTTTGGTTTGGTTTGGATTAGATTGATTTTTATTTATTTTTTAATTAGTTTTAATTGCATTAGATTAATATATTCTAATCAATAACCACCTACTACATATAGTACATTTATACCACATCAGTCTATGAACCTCGGGTTGGAAATTAATGACAGGGATTTAACTCACAATTAAATCACCCAACATTTCAGTGTTGTTTCCGGGGAGGTATACAAAGGTGTTTATTTTGAAAGTTTACAAAACTCATTATAGTTGCATTCATTTTTAGATGCATGGTTAAAATTATATTAAACTCTTTTATGATGCATATTAGATTTCAATAATTTTTCAAAACTTTGTACTATTCTATGTGCATGACAGGAATTATCAATGAGTTGGAGTAATTCACAGACAATTAAGAATTTGAAGAATATTTTTCCAAGAACTTTCTCTAATCTTAGCAATAATTGGTGTATATTATTCTTAAGAAGAATATAATTTAACTGCATTCAAAAACTTGTCTGTCCCTCCACCTCCATAAGAAGATATTCAAGTTTCTTTTCATTCCTCTTGTGATTTTTTGAAGAGACTATAGAACCATGAAATAATTTTGATGGGGAGTAACCACTAGAATCTAAGATTGAGGAATGCATAAAAAAGGAGGATATTCAATGTGATTTAAACTAAGAAAGAAATCAAGAATGTCATGGCCTTATTGAAAGATGGTTCCAAGCAAGGATCAAGTCACATCGCTCTTTCATTCTTCCTTACTTCTTAATTGCATTATCAAAATAGTTGGTATTTCATGCTTTGATGAATTTTAATTCATATTTTTCAAATCTAAGGATGACTATATTTTTACTTATGTTATGCACATGGTTACAATGGAAATATGCATACAACTGATCAATTTTTATATTTTGATTAGAATAGAGTAGGATAGAATCAATGAATAAAAACCAAGTTTGATGATGTGTTTAAAAAAAAATAATAATAAGTTAGATTAGATTTTATTTGCAATTTTATTTATTGGTAGTGTAGTAAGAGCCACACAACTCACTAATCATTTATAGGAAGATGTAGAAAAAGGAGGAATATTTGAGAAGAAGGAGACAAATAGAGTTTTGGGAGCCAAAGTTTGAAGTTTGAGATCAAATCCTTTCATTTATTATTTTAAATTTCACATTCCATATGAATAAAAAGTTTCAATATTGTTGAGCATCCTCTCTTCATAAGATCTATGTGACTTGGAAGAATAGAAAACAAAATTGAACAAAGCTAGTTTTAAAATTTTGCAACAAAGATTGGATAAGAGATGAAAATTCACACTCAAAAGTAAAATAATATGATTTTATAAAGCTCAAACAATAAAAGTAATGTCTCTAATGGATCCATCTCTATTGAAAATCCCTGTTTTGACTCTTTCTGCACCTCATTTGGCCAAATACCGGGTAAAATATGGTTATTTCAAGTTTTTGCCTCATTCAGTTATTAATAATCCTACAATTCAAATTAAACCTAACATGTGCACCTTAAATGTAGAAACTGCATGCAAACCTGGGCTACATTCCTGATCCACATTGAATTTGCAGGAGGAATAAATTTTCCATTCAGCCCTAATTTTGAATATTATTCTCATGTGGCACCGTACGACCATGTTAGGTGTCGAAAATGAAGGGCTAATGGATTTCCACCCCTTTCCTCCATGAGTGTGGTCATATGTGCGTCATACGACCTGGGGCTATTCTTGAATTCTCAGTTGTGCCCCTTTATCTTTTTTTGTTGGTCATGATACAGATTCATGGGACATGGGTTGGGCTAAGGCCTAGCCCTTAGCCCTTGCCTATGGTTCCATGGCACTAGAGTGGCCAGGGGCTACGATGTAGCCCAACCCCTTTCCCCAAAGTGATCCTATTAAAATTTAAATATATATTTGGAACAGTTTATAAACAAGAAACAAGGTAGGTGGGTTGGTAAAGATCTTTATTTATAAGCATGAGATTTTGGTTTCGATTCAAAAATGCTCAACCTCAAAATTCGTTTCTCGTGAGGTCTTGATTTCATTTATGTATGTGTCGTGTGATTTCAATTATGCAAGTGTGGTGTGAATTTCATTTATGCAAGCGTGTTATTATTTCATTTATGCAAATGTGATTTCCACTTTCAAGCAAGTGTTTCAATTTCTTTATGTTTGGCTTGGTTTGGATTAAATTGATTTAATATGATTTATAATTAGTTTTAATTGCATTATATTAATGTATTATAATAAATAAAAACCTAGTATATATACTACAGGTATACCTTGTTGGAATTTTTGAGTCTAACTACTAGAAACCCTTCATGTACTTTTCTAATTTATTTCTACCTACTTGTTTTGATTAATTAACAAGTTATTTACCATGTAAATATTGAAAATAAATACAAGTGCATGTTCAACACATTATAGATCATGAATTGAAGGAAGCAAAACAAGAACATAAGTGACACCATTGTTTTTGGACCAATGTCCCCAGAAAAACCCAATGCAGGAAAACTAGTGCAGCTATCTGATGTTTTTAATTATTAAGTAGTATCAAAATACAATGAGAGTGCCAAAACCATCTTACCCAACAAAGAATAATCTCAACAGTATTATCTCTCAGTTGGAGACAGATGTTCTGGCTGAAACCCCGAATAAACACTCTGATAGCTCCCAACTCTAATCAGCCCCACGAGAACCTAAGTGTTAGCCTTTAGGGACTACGTGAGTGCTTTCTAGCCCAGTGTCTACCCAGTGTCACCCTAGCTCACCCTACATCAGCCTATGGAGCCACTATGTTAAACCTTAGAGCCTCTGCATTATCCACGCTAGTTCTTTGAGGCATTGCACAACTCCTCGCTGCCTCTACATGACCCTCATTGCTTCTACGTGAACCTTTGGCTAGCTCTGTGTTCCTCTCTCCTGACATATATGTTGATCCTCCTGGTATTATATCTTCCTCTTTGCTTTTGTATTCACTACCCCTCAACTACAAATCTGATCACTCTTTCGACTTCCTTAGCAATCACTTTTGAGAAAATCGAAATCTTGATCAACTCGGTGTGTTCTCCAAGTGACCCTCAAGCCTCGTCTTATACATTTCTCGCTGGCAATTCAAAAATGGAGATTAAGTACCTAGTAAATGGCTAAGACTAACTCTAGCTTGATCCATGACTTTTGGACCGTTGTATCATAGTTTTTTATTAATTCACATTAATATTTTATTTTCCCTAAGTTTAGACTTAGGGAATCCATTGAAATTATTAATTATGTTAATATATCCCTAAATGTTTAGAATCTACCCAAACTATTTCATGGTATTGGAGACCTCATGCGCTTTAGCGTCTCCACCAATTTTGGTGGTTAGAGCACATCTGCTACTACCCCAAATCAACACTCCCTCTCAAACATAGCTTTATATTAATTCACATTAATATTTTATTTTCCCTAAGTTTAGACTTAGGGACTCCTTTGAAATTATTAATTATTTTAATATATCCCTAAATGTTTAGAATCTGCCGAAACTATTTCATAGTATTGGAGACCTCATGTGCTTTAGCCTCACCACCAATTTTGGTGGCTAGAGCACATCTGCTGCTACATCAAGTCAACACTCCCTCCCAGCGTGGACCATGCTCTAGTAATAATCCTCACCTAGCATCACCCTGATCATCCAGCATCGGTCCTTATGTTGATGCTAGGCTACTGCCCAACATCCTCTACACTGATGCATCATGAACTACTACCCATGGCCCTACCACTGCCACGGCTACATCTGTACGGTAACCCCTCTCATCATGTTGCATCATGCTACCCATAGCATTGCCACTACTAATACTGCACTGCAACTCAGCTACTAAGAAGTAAGTAACCGATATCCCAACCATGACATATTTGTCAGGTTAGAGACACCCTCGATGTTGAAACTCCCTCTATTGCTGACAAGTGCCCCTTCTTTGACCTTTGCACTGCTACAACAACTCCATTCATCTTGCACTTCTACTTCACACTGTCCTGTGAATGCTGCACTATAGCTCCATCTTCATCCATCTCTATTGATATCCGCCAATACTACTACTCCTCTTTAGGGCTTCCATAGCAAGATATAATTCAAGAGGTTAGGTACCTCGGAGATCTTGCCCCTCATCACCTGTATTCTATCTAACAATAGCTTGATGTCTCCCCCCTTTCACTCAAGTGGCATGTGAGCACTCATGGAACAGTCATCATCTATCTCGACTTCCTTCTCCACCCTTGCCAGTGCAACCCTAGTCTCAGAGGCCTCTACCTTGCTCTTCTTCCTTGGAAAGTGGGTCACATAATGACTGAGTTCCCCATAGTAAAAGCATTTGACCTTGGAGAGGTCCATCTTCTTATGTTTCTCCTTCTTTCCCTTTGATGGTAGGGTAGCATCCACCTCCTCCTCCTTCTTGATTCTGACTCTCTTTCCATTGCTTTGTGCCTTGATTAGCCTTCTGATCTCTTCTTGGCAAAGAGCTACCCACATTTCCTCCTAATCTCGAACGGTTGTTCTCACCATCAATTCTTGATCTAGTGTGGCCCTTATGGAAGTTAGCTAATCATGGATCTCCTTCAATCAACTGAGGAAGGTATTGATCTGTTCCCCGTTCTAAATCTGGTATGACCAAAAATGATTTTCTAGTAGCATCTTCCTCTGCAAGAAAGTATGTCAAAACAACTTTGTTAGGGCCTCCCACATCTCATTTGTCTTATTATTCTCGACAATATGTGGTGTTGCATGGTCCTTAACCCTGTCAAGAATGATGCTCTTGGTCCTTGCCATTGGATCCTTATACCTATTATTATCAGCTGGGTCAACACGGACCATTATTGTCTTGGAGGCAAGTTTCTTGAGATGGTTCATATCTAGAATGGATAAGATTTTGGCCTTCCAGACTATGAAGTTTGAGGCACTGTCCACTTTGTCCTATTCTCTTACCCCATTCACTTCCATCTTGTTGCTCCTCTACTTGCCTCCTAGAATTTCTTGGTGTTACTTCCACTAAGCCTCGATTTCCATCCTGGAAACCCTTCTGCCAATATCGATATTCCCTCAGTCTGATCATTAGTGTAGCTGCACCACTAATCCATAATTCATGGCTATAAATCCTTGGAAGCAACTCTGTCCTCCTTATTCTTACCCTGCTACGTACTATTATGACTATAGTACCCCACTAGCTTCACTCTGCAACTTACCCACAACCTCCTAAGCTTCAAAAAACTAAAGCTTAGAGCTTTTAGGCTCTGTGTAATCCCGACACCAAAAAAAATATGTGCCTCGTAGCCATGAGAATTAATCATTCCTCACTGAGAAAGATGACCAGGCACTGTGTAGGTCAAGTTTTCTCCCCTCTGCCATTGTGTTGGTTCTCTTCCTAGCTCAAACTTGATGATGCGGGCACATTGTCACCCCTTCCTTGCTACTTGTCTGCAAGGAACAACTTCTATCAGTATAGACAACTGCTTATTACTTTTGCTACTCTACTCGTCTAGTGTCCTCAATTCTCCTATGATCTGCAATCACACTCTTATACCATGTTGGAATTTCTAGGTATAACTATTAGAAATCCTTCATGTACTTTTATGATTTATTTCTTCCTACTTGTTTTGATTAATTAACCAATTATTTACTATGCAAATACTGAAAATAAATACAAGTACATGCTCTAAACATTACAGATCATCAACTGAAGGAAAAAAAGCAATCACGCAAGTGACACCATTGTTTTTGGATCAATGTCCCCAGGAAAACCCAATGTGGGAAAATCGGTGCAGCTATCTGAGGGTTTTAATTAATAATCTATTTTATAATACGGTGCTAAAACCAACTCGCCCAATAGAGAATCTTCTCTACAGTAGTACCTCTCATTCAGAGACAAATTATCTAGCTGAAAGCCCGGATAAACACTCCGACAACTCCCAGCATCAATCTCCCCCTCGAAAACCCTAGCATCAACCTCTAGCGACTGCGTCAGTCCTTTCTACCCCAGCATCTGCCCATGCTCATCCTATCTCACCGTACATCAGCCTTTGGAGGCACTGTGTCAGCTCTTAGAGCCTCTTTGTCACCCATGCTAGCTCTCTAAGGCACTGCATAGCTCCTGGCTACCTCTAGGTGAGCCTTGGTTGCCTTTGCGTGAACCTCTGGCTGGCTCTATGTCCCTCTCTCCCATCTTCTGCAATGATCCTCCTGGTACTATCTGTACCACTCTTCTGTTGTGTTCACTGCCCCTCAGTTCTAACTCTGATCACTCTTTTGATTTCCTCAACAAACCCTACCCCAAAAAACTGAAACCTTGATCAACTCGATGTGTTCTCCAAGTGACCCTCAAGCCTCCTCTTATACTTTTCTCATTGACAATTCAATGGTGGAGATAAAGTCCCTGACCAATGGCTAATATTAAAGTTAGCTTTATCCATGACTTTTGAACCCTTCTAACATAGTTTTATATTAATTCACATTAATATTTTAATTTCCTTATGTTCAAACTAGGGACTCCATTAAAAATATTAATTATTTTAATATCTCCTAAACTGTTTAGAATGTATCCAAACAATTTCTAGGTATTGGAGATCTCATATGCTTTAGCCTCTCTCCCAATTTTCGTGGCTAGAGAAAATCCAGTGCTATCACAAATCGACATACCTCATCATTCTACAAAACTCATATGACAATTAATGACACATATTTAACTCAGAATTAAATCACCCAACAACTATGTATTGTTGTAGAATATTGTGAGAATATTGGGAAGGCTATGAAGATTTGGAAGAATAGATAATTTAGGGAGTTTCTCCCTACTATAGGAGGATCAATATTGGAAAATAAATAAAAAAGATATTATGAAGTTATTTCACAAATTCTCGGGCTCCAATGACTGAGAAAATATAGGAATGTGTTCTAGGGGTGATTTTAGTGGCGAATGTTCGCCATTTGGTGAAATTAAGGGGTTTTAAATTTTTAATGGGCGAATATTTTGTATCATAGTACATTTTTACAAATCACCTCAAATAGCCCACCTTATTTTAAGGGAGAGGGTAAAAAAGGTAAATTTAGCCCTTGAAATTAGGAGTTACAACCCTCCATTCGCCCATTTTCAAGAATAGGTTTTATTTAAGTGAATCCATTCGCCCATTTTCAAGAATAGGTTTTATTTAAGTGAATCCTATGGGCCAAAGGCCC
>APFE031742328.1:3179-33634 GCA_000404065.3 Pinus taeda | reverse complement strand
CTTCTTGCCTTCATTGAACCACCAACTACCAACTTCACCTCAATTTCTACATTTTCCATTAATGCAATTATCTCACATGTATTGCTATCACATGCCAATCTAAAGTTGTCTCATGCATTATGGGCATGCAATCACTACCACACCAAATAATTTCATACTCAACTAACTTATATGAGTCTTGTGCCAACAAACTCCAACCATAATGCCCCCCAAACCCCTTGTTACACCAACCCAAATGCAACACCTAATCCAATGCATCTCACCTAGTTAAGCAATTAATTCATGACAAGATAAGTAGAACCATCATAAGTCGCTACACTCATGGTTATCCCTTTACTCATGGTTGAAGTTTCCTGAGTTAGAATCTCTTGTACACCATCAAATTGATTATGATCCAGTTGTAAAGAAAATTGGAAATCAGATTGATTTAACTCTAGTTGATCTTGAGGGTCTTTTACCTTCGACAACCATTATGGTTGTTTCTGTCACTGCATCTACCACTAGTGGTAAGCCTCTATTAGAAGAAAACTTGTGAAAGACTTTAGATGCCTGTGATAGAGCGCTTTCACTTGATGCAGCAAAAAAGAAGGTTTTGGATTTTGTTGAGAGTAGGATGGGATATATTTCCCCCAATTTGTCTGCTATTGCAGGGAGTGCGGTTGCAGCAAAATTGATGGGTACTGCAGGGGGTCTCTCTTCACTGGCTAAAATGCCAACTTGTAATGTGCAGCTTCTAGGTGCAAAGAAAAATAATTTGGCAAGATTTTCAACAGCGACTTCACAGTTTCGTGTTGGATACCTTGAACAAACAGAGATTTTCCAGAGCACACCACCTACTTTGAGAATGCGTGCATGTCAATTGTTAATTGCTAATTTTTTTTCCATGAAACAGTTGAACCAGAGACTTTGCATTTCCAGTTTCTTTAAACTTAACAATTCAGGTATATAACTTGTGGGCTGCAATGAGAAGATATATGACACCCGAAATTGGATCTAAACTTTGTAGCCAGATACTCCCAATAGGCATCTCCTAGAAAATCACCTTAACAAGTGACAAACTCCTTTTGTTCGTTGAATTTAAAGCAAAGTGGCAGCTTCTTAGGATCAAACTCCTCTACTTGATTTGGAACAAAAGAAATGAAGCACTTCGTAGCAAAGCACAAACTGAACAATTTTTTTATTGCTATGTCCGTACCCTGATCTGTGTAAATATTCACTTGCAAAACACTGTCCAAGTCCAAAAGGTTGAAATGAAAGTGGCAGGCTTGTGCAACAAGGAGCCCCCTAATCACTATGTTTGTGCAACAAGGAACCCCTTAATCACTATGTTTTCCCCTTAGCCCCCTAATCACTCTGTTTTCCCCTTAGCTTATTCTAGGCAATTCCAATGCTTAGAATCAAGGCACAAACATTGGGTTTGTTGGCTTGTTCAACAAAGAAGGACATGGGAAGAATGGCATCACAGTTAGCCTCCCCTGCTTCGACAACACATTGAAAAGTTCCTCCAACTAGTTCTCACTTTTTTTGAAGCCAAGAAGCTATCCTTTAATTGAAATGATTTCTTTTTCAAATTTGGAATGTTGAAGCATAGAAAAAAGAGATACACAACAAAAAAGGAAAGCACAACATTAACTTACAGTGGTAATATTATGATTGAAATCTTTAATTTGACCTAGAAATTAACTAAAAATTACACCACTAATTTTCTTAAATGATGAGAGAATAATGACCCACAACTAAATTTCACTCATGACTTGGATTATGCATTACCCTAGACTTATTAAACCTAAATCCTTTTAAAATTTTGATAGCTTGAATTTATTTACCAATCAAAATTTAGTATACCCTATTGACACTAAGTCTTGATCTCTATCGGATCATAGTAGCACTTTACAAATTGACCAAAATAATATAAAATACTAAGCTTTACTTTGATTACTATAAAACAGGACACTAACACATCGACCAAATTATATGCTTTGGAAGATGAAATTTGAAGCATATCTTTTAACTCTTTATGTGAATATTTTCTCTCTCATTTGAATATGGTATGTAGGATGAATTTAATGAGGAAGACAGGAATATAATATTAAAAGGACTATCATATCATGATGTCACTAAAGTGAGACATTGTGTGACTACAAAAGAAATCATGGACAGACAAGTTACATAGTTTTTATGGAAGAGAAAGGGTTCATGATTTATAAATTTTTGGAAAACCCCATTGCATTATTGAATAGAAAGAGAATGATAAAAAGGACTCCACATTCGTAGCAGTAGAGGATCCAATTTTAGCTCAAGAAGATAGTGAGAGTAGCCATAAGAGTAATGACATGAAAATCATTGATCTAAAGATACAACATGAGGAAGTCATCAAGGCAAATGATAATTTTTGAAATCAGCTGCAAGGTGGGGAAACCTATTGGGTTGATGAGAGGGGCGTTTAAGTCAAAGAGACATCCCTAGGATCCGCCTTGTTACCAAGCACTATCTTATTGTTTTTGTTTAGATAGTCAAAGGCAATATGTAAATTCATCACCAATGAGAGGACTAAGTTAAGGCATAGAAAATCCTCCTTTGCAAATCCTGTCACATCGACAGGCTTGGATGAAATCATTGAACATCCTACTACAAATTGTCGTATTTCTCATCTTCATCCTATTGAGATGGAGAAGTCAAGGTGATACTTAGTAGATGCCTGATTGTGTTTCCAATCCCATAGGTAAGGCTAAAATTTGGCAAATCCATAAACACTTATTGAAGCTTTCGACACAACCTTGATACTGGCACAAGTCTTTGCACTTTGAATTTGCACACTTTATGGACACATGAGAAAATGACCTGCAATGCAAAACTTCAAAGGGTGCTCCTACAAGATAACATGCATTTAAACTAAAGCAAGCGTTCAATAAAGCCAAGCAAACAACACTCACACAAAGTGAAATACAAAAAGTGACAGAAAAGAAGCAAAGGACATGAAAAGCAGACTTTCGTGGAAAAGCTGCAATGAGTGTGCTGAAGGTTCCTAGATGCGTTGGGAATGTCATAGCTCCAAGATCGAAGTGAAGAATGAGCTCTGAAGCGTCAAATAAATACTTTTGACAAGATCGAGGCTTATGACGTGTATGCCACAATTCTAGGAAAAAGTGACACTTGGCAAGAGGTTTCTAAAAAGGCTTTTGCATGTAAAACCACAGTTGCTAAAAATAGATCCCTAAAATCTAGGGATGTTTTTTTCTTTTTTCCTTTTACTTTTTGAGGAAAAAGCCACCCATGCATGCAAGGCAAGATTGCACAGTCGTGGAGGGAACCAATCAACTTGTGAGCACATGCAACAGGCAACAAGCCTTGGGATTAATTCTACGCAGTTTCTAGGCTCAGTGGCTCTAGCTTCCCCTTAAGCTCTATGAAATTTCTGGACTAAAGCCAAGGCTGCCAGCCAGAACTGCGCAAATTCTGAGAGCAAGCCCAATGATGGGCTGCTTTGTGCAATTTTCTTAGGGAAGTCAGTCGCATGCTCTGCGCAATTTTCATGGGGAAGGCGGTCATATGCTTTGTGCAATTTTGGAGAGTAGCTAGCTGCCATGATGCACTGCGCAATTCCAGAGAGCAAGGTTGGTTTCCCTCCAGTTTTGCACAATTCTCCATGTTAGCACAAGAACCGGTCGAAGACCAAGTCACGAGAAGTCAGTTTGCGGGGGAAATGCAAACAAGCTAGCGAACACAAGATGATAAGCCAAAGAAACTCAACTGAAAGCATAAGTACTTGGGTAGTGCAAGACATGTTGCTAAGGATGGTTGGTAGGGATGCTCCAAAACGAAGCCAAGGCAAAATTTTGGAGGATGGTTGTAGCCGCTACAACATAGAGGGAACATCACGGGATCAAGAAGAACTAGAGAAGGACTCTAGGAAAGAACCTTAAATATAACAACCTAGTTCAAGTGCCACGAACCATTCACGTTCCTTGTTCAAGATGGAAGTGAAGGGCATCAAGACATATCAAGGTGAGATTGATGCCTTTGAAATTAAATCACCACTTGTAGTAGTTAGAAGTTTATTTTGGTGTCCATCACATAGAGGAAGATGAAGTTAGAAGTTTCTTCCTCATTTAAGGTATGAGGGATATTTGTAATTGTTCAATGTTTAATATGGAGTTTGACATGTAACATTTATATTTATTTTCATATATATAGAGAGATGGTTTCTACTTCCGAATATGCGCGAGCATGTATTAACATTTTAATGTGAAAATTGTGAATCATAAATAAAATATTTGAATGCCAACATTCTATATATAAAATAAAATAAAAATTCTTATAATTAAAACATTTTATCAACATAAATTCTCCATATCTACAAGAGTTAAGAGGAATCAAATCTCGAGATGTGAACTTTTTTTTTTATGTTTTGCACATAAAAAGAGGTTTGCATATTGAGAGAATTGATCGATGCTTACTAGATCCAGAGTTAAGATGGATTTATGGTATTGAATCATGGTATTATAAAGATTCATATTGATAAGTTACAAATCCCCATATTAAAATGAGGGTGAATTGAAAAATATTCATATTAAAATAAGGGTGAATCTCAATGATAAAAAAATATTAATAATAAAAATAATTGAATGTATTCCAACCACTTCATCAAGTATCACATCAAATCATTGGTGGGTACTCTTGCACATGATGTATTGCTCACCATGCACACGAACAATGATGTGTTGTGGGTACCCTATACCAAAAATTATACGTTTAATGATACCCTAAAAACAACGTCATCTTTTTTCCAAGAAGATCATCCTCTCATGTATCCATAAAGTGTGCAAATTTGAAGTGCAAAGACTTGTGCCAAAATCAGTGTTGTGTTGAAAGCTTCCAAAAGTGCTTGCGAATTTGTCCAAATTCTAGCCTTACCTATGGCATTGGAAACATGATTGGGCATCTACTAAGTGTCATCTTGACTTTTCCATCTGAAGATGGACAAAGATGATAAATATGACACTTTGTAGTAATTTGTTCAGTGATTCCATCCAAGCTTGTTGGTGTTACAAAATTTGCAAAGGAGGATTTTCTATGCCTTCCCAACTTATTCCTCTCATGATTGATGGATTTGCGTATTGCCTTTGACTGTCCTAGGGATGTCCCTTTGACTTACACTCCCATTCTCATCAACCCAATCTAACCTACTTTCTATTACCTTGGTCTCAAAGGAGTGAGTTGTTTTATTAATATTATTTTAAATCTCACGTGTCAACTTCATGTTGATCATGGAAGAAATTGCACATCTATTTCATATTAAATTATAAAAAACACATAATCATAATAAAACAATGGAGTCGTCTAACGAGGCAGAGGAATTGCCCGAATGACCAAAAGTGGTCAGAATCCGAGCAAAAAAATTTCAAAAAATCTTGTAGAGGCAGTGTTTGAATCATGTTTTTGATTGTGGAAATGGATTCAGCACCATCAAAAACATCTAGGACACTTAAAATTTTGAAGTTTAACAACTATAACTTGGATTTACAAAAATCCTTGCCATATTTTCTCTAAATATGACCGGAATTTCCTTAACTTCCCGGGCAACTCCTCCGCTTCGTTAGACTACACCTAAAACAACTTTTTCACGCCAATATTTTATAAAATTAACTCTTAAATGATAAACAATAATGTTTTTTTATTAAATAAATATATATTTTTAATACAAATACATTGTAACATTAATTTCATAAACCATAAGACAAATAAACATGTTTGCTAATGATTTCAAATTGAATTTGTTTTTTGGGGTATTTTTATATTTTTAATAAATCTAAGATTAAAGTAATGTTAATTGAATAATTTTTTTAATTAAATTATAAATAGTTATACAATATTTTTAAATTTATAGAAATAATTATATTTCTATGATTTATATTGTTAAAAAAAAATCTTATGAGTTTTAAAGTGAATAGAGTATTGCTTATTTCTCAAAATTATTTTGAAAGAGCTTGTTGCTTTTGTGACACTAAAAAGATTTAAATGAAAAACAAATTCTCACCAAAAAAAGATTGAAGATAAATAAACAAATTCTCTTCAAATCTCCAAAGTATATAGAGGTTATATCTCATTTTCAAAAGATTGGTCACATGGCCAATCCTCCTAACCTTTTAAGTCAACAAAATTATGGGAATTTTGAAACACTACCCTTAATATTTTTGTAACATAAAAATAAAATTCTAAAAATTCTAATTGAACATTTAATCTAATAAACCAAATTGATTTCCAAAAGAAAATATAATAATTGAAATAATTTCCTTAGTGCACGAGTTTGACCTCAATGGATATTAATCATCATAATCAAATATTAAATTTTTCTACTACAAAATTCATGAGTGATACTCCCTTGCTTTTAGGAAAAGGGATCCCCTCCACACAAGAATTTTATTGGTAAAGTTTATGGAGAATTTAAACAACATAAAAATAAAATTCTAATTGAACATTTAATCTAATAAACCAAATTGATTTCCAAAAGAAAATCTAATAATTGAAATAATTTCCTTAGTGGACGAGTTTGACCTCACTGGATATTAATCATCATAATCAAATATTAAATTTTTCTACTACCAAATTCATGAGTGAGACTCTCTTGCTTTTAGGAAAAAGGATCCCCTCCACACAAGAATTTTATTGGTAAAGTTTATAGAGAATTTAAACAACTAATCTTCTATAGAAAAACACATATTCTTACAGATAAAGCTTTCTCAAATACTTTTTTACCTAAAAGCTCACTCCATACTTTTTACATAATAATTAAATATACAAAAACTTATTATTTTATTATAATAATAATTTAATCTTAAAATAACAATTAAATTTAAAAACAAAATTCTATCTTTTTACTATTAAAATTAAAAATATTTATATAATATTGTTTCAAATTTCCTTGAAATTAGATATATAACCTTATGTTAACCCTAACTAAACATTAAACTTTCCATATAACCTCTCACTAACCCATTAAGTTTTCCAAAGGAAAATTGTGAAATTCCCACTCCTCCGTAAGGAAAACCATAAAAGCTTCCATTTCGTTGGCCACTAAAATGTCAAATATGAATAATCTCCAATTGTATATTACATGAGGAAATAGTTACTTCTTAATAATAAAATAATTGAATTGTTATTGAATTTTACCGGATGGTTTTACAAAATAAGACACGCACACAGGGCCAAATATGATATTCCAACACATTGGCAAAATCATCCAGAAACATATTACAATAACGCGCAAGTCTTACATTCATGCTCACCGACAAACCATTGGGCAAATCAGAAATCCATAAATCTATGAAATAGAGTACAGGCATGCCACATATGATATTCCAGGACATGCACGCAAAATGCATCATGTTTATTGCACAGATTTTATTGATTAAATGCCCGAATATCTCAACTTCACCGTGAAGTGAAGTTTTATTGAACTTATGCACAAATCCATAAACCAAATAGAAACCAAACCACTGCCTTTGTCTCACCTCCACCGTCAGTCATGGAGACCCCATGTTCCTTGTGTAAAATGGATATGTATCAACTGGACAAAATTCTTGTCTAATTCACTCACTGTCTTTTAGTTTCTTCAGCATCCTTCCTCTTCGCTCTTCTGAAATATGCCAGGATTGCAGTTTTTTATTTCTTCAACAAAGTTTCTTGCTCCCAAGTTTGGGCGTTCGCTTCATATATTTCTCGCTATCTTTATGTCATATGTGCAACAAACATAAGCTACAACTTCGTGAACCCATTCCATTAACTTATCCTTCAATAATCTGGATCCTCCATTCTAGTATCTACCTTAAGATTGCCTTTGTGATTCCACGGGAATCTTTTCTCAAAATAATTTAATAGTGGGTAATCATTGGCAGGCAGCGGGAGGTTATGTTTGATAGCAACCTGCAATTGATAGAAACGACAATTGCACCTGCAGCATTGGTCATTCTCACATAGCAAGTGAAAGACCCTTTGATGAAGGAACATGCTGTCATTGTAATCCGTTTGAATTCCAGGATGAAAGACCCTTCCAGTTCCATGGAAAGCTCCACTCGCTTTGGTCGAGGCATTAGCAACAAAATTCAAATGGGCGCGGAGAAATAGCAAAATTGAAACCGCCCACTGCAGATTTTAAATTTTGAAATTTTGAGCGGTAAACTGCAGGTTGAAATTTTTTAAATTTACGGCTTACAGGTGCATTGGTTGAGTCTGTTTACCGCTGCTGGCGTTAGACGTACACAAGACGGGACGAGATTGGATAGAAAGTAGGCCGGAAATGGCGACAAGGTGCGGACGTCGAAACGTTATAGAAACTACGTCGTTGCCGGAATATCAATGTTATGGATGTATGAACATCCTTAGCAATGTCACATCGCCCTCCAAAAATTCGCATTATAGAAAATGAGAGTAAGCATTAAATGGGATCTATTGGTTGCTGAATTTGACCCACGCTTGTGAGTACACTGAACAGAACCTCTCACACATTAAGTGGGAATCGGTAGACTGAATTTCTTGACACAAAGTAACCTACGCATGTACAAGTACACCGAAGAGAACCAGAAATTTGGGAGCATTCCGAGAATTGAACTCAGGTACCTCTCCCACCCTAAGTGAGAATTTGTAGACTAAATACACTGAAATAGAGTCTGTAAATCTGGAGATTTCGGAGAAGGTGGGATCAGGCATGGAATTTCAAATCTTCTTTCCCTGTCAAATGAAAATTTGATGACGTTTTTGAACTTTTCAAGCCCTTCATTTTACGTTCTACTCAAATTTCTGAGTGTCAATCTAGAAACTACTCTTACATCTCAGCGTCCATTAATCTCCCTCTCAAAGTGCCTTGTTTTTAAATAGCATGCAACCATACTTTTAAGACTTTATGAGATTTTTTAGCTTTTGAGATTAATAATTTTGATTATGTACCTAAATGTTAACATGTAAAGAACACTAAAGAAAGTCACAAGATTAAGATGATAAAAATCCTCAATCACCATTATTTGATGAGTAGTTGGAAAATAATAATACATCATGACATTTAAAAAGACAACATCCCTATTGATATGATGAAGAAAGAAGTTGGAAAGTAAGTTGTAACAATATCTTGATTAAACAGAGCATTTAATAAGCCTCATTACATACATTATAGATCAATTACTCAATTCTCGGTTCGGTGGTAATATGAATATGGCTTTTATAGGTTTTTCTTCTTGTACATTGATGATTTCAATTAGAAATACTTTTGATGGTTTCATCCTTTTAAATGTTTATGACAAAATGATGAGGCATCATACTCTACAAACATTGGGAGCCAGAGAACATGTTAAATGTAATTAGGTCCATTGTTCAACTAATTGGGTATCAAATTTAGATCTCTCTATTAAAGAAAAAAACAATATATAAATATATATTAAAGAAAAAGACAACATATAAATATATATAAGAGTTCATTTAATCTTCAATCTAAGTTTTTGTTATAAAAAAACCTCTAACAACTTGTTACTAGTGGCAGTGGTAGGACACAAATACTTAATATATGGATTTCTATGTGTAAGTATCATATTACATACAAGATATTTAAATGTCATCTCAAAAGGAAGCGTTTGGACAAAGTGAGTAGACAATGAAGCTTTCAAACTATCCTTTGATTTTTTATTTCTCAATAACATAACATGAAAATTATTTACAGTAATTAATAATAGAAGTACAAATATATCAGTGGTAAAAATTTGTTTGAATCAATTGTAATAATGGTTTCCATCGATTGTAGTAGTAATTTCTAAAATCAACTAGAATAATCATGGGTTTCAGAGGTCGTGATTAAATTGCAGCGAATTAATAGTAATAATGAGTTTGAACAGCTATAATAATAACCATGGTTAAAATCGAATGTAATAATAATGAATTAGGACTGGTGGAAGATCTCATCGATATCTTGTAGGAGAAGCATTTGCAATAAGCAGTGTTTGAGACATAAACGTGAATGCTTGAAACTATAATGAATCTTTCACTTTCCATACAGTTATAAATAAAAGTCAAAAGCTAGAGACTTTTTTACACCAAACAGAACATTGAAAATATGGTTAAAAGTAAAATGATACCTTGAACAAAGTTTACGGAATGATGTACACTTTCCGACTGAAAGAAAAGTGTTGCGGAGGACTCCTGTTTTACCCTGACTTGTTTGTCAAAATTTTTACAATTCCTTCAACGCAACCAGCCATGAATAGCAGGTTGCCTTGTTGCTTGTCCTTTGTACGTGGTGGAGAACAAAAACTGATACAATTACCATTACGGCACAAAAATAATCTAAGTGATGTCGAGTGGACGTTTAATAATAAAATTAATTGATGTCATTGGCTCCATCAGATACCTGAAAAATGTATTTATTTTACCTTACGCTGTTTGGGTGTGGTTGGACGGGCTGTCTCCTCTTCTCCAGTCAACATCAAGCACTAACTTTGTATCTTGATCTTGCTGCAGCTCAATTTAATATCCAACTTCACCCACTTCAAGCCTTACTAGCCATCAGGCCTGACATTTCAAATTAGGCATGCAATCGATATCTGCCTTTCCGTACTCCTTTCCTCTTTCCAGACCAAAACTCTACGAATTCGAACTCTGTTGTGTACCGGTCCCTAGCGTCACTAACTCAAAACAGGTATCATAAACAAAACAGGTATCATAAATTTTGACTGATGAAACCCAAATATAAATTTTACTAACTCAAAACAGGTATCATAAATTTTGAGGGATGAAATACAAATATAAACGTCATTCTGACAGGTTGGAAATATCTAATACACGTAACATTTACACTTACCGTCAAATACGTCCTAAAATTCAAAATACGTCCTCCAGGACGTCAAATTCCAGGCCTGGTTGGGATTTTAACTCACACTTCATCCGTCAACACCTTGTACCAGTTGGTCATCCTAACTTAGAAGAAGCTGACAGATTGCCTAACAAAATCGTGACTTGAAAGACGCTGACAGGTTATCGAACTTTAAGAGACGGGAATCCCCATGCATAATGATCGGCAGATGCAGAGGTGTACTTCACACTGACCCTGCAGAGAAAAAAAAGTACTTTTACAGACTAAAAAAGGCCCTATAGCATAGGATTTTAGGGTTTAGGGTTTTTAACATCTTGGATTTATGTATTTTTGTATGTAATTTTGTGCATTTAAATTACAGATACCAAGTTCAAGTTTTAATTCTATTATGAAAATTTTGCAATTCTATAAAAATTGTATAGTATACATTTTGAACATATTTATTTAGAATGACAATTTTTTGTGTTAATTTTTTTCTCATTTATTTTGAAATTTAAATAATTTTAATTGATATAAATAATTTTAAAACTACAATCTATCAAAAAGTATTCACTTTTCAAAACTTAAATATAAAATCTCTTCATAATTTCTTTTTAATCCATACATATTTAAAAACTAAATAATTTCGAAATATTAAAATGAAATAAACATATTTGTTTTCTAGTCTTAACCTTCGAAGCATATATTTCTTTCTCTTGTTATTGAACCCTCTAAATCTTTCCATGCAACACTGAAATTGAACATATTTTTTTTCTCTGACTATTAGTTGTTTACTACAGGTAACTATTAGCCAAAGTGTAAAACGAATCTACAATAAGTTGAAAGATATATAAGTTGCTTTGAGTTTCCAAAAAATATTTATTTATTTAAGCATTAATTATCAAAGTCAAAATTAACACTATAAATAATATAGTAGCAGATGAGGATTGAGTGGGACCTTTGGGAATCCTAGAGTGGTCTCCAAGTATATGGAATTTGGGACCATATTATAGTGAGGATATGTAACAACTATATGAGCTTCTAGATATATATTTTTTAAAAACATATTTTTTCTAGCCTTGAAAAGTGATGTAAAAAATAAACTTTGAAAAGTAAATTTGTATAAACAAAAACTAATCACCAAATCTTTATAAATTTGTGAAAACAAAAACTAACCACTAAATTGTAATTCATTTACGTAATTATTTAATAAAATCTCTATCAAATTATTTTACATATTAATAGGATTGGCAAATTTCTCTATTTTTTTCATTAACAAGAATTTAGTAATTATAATTTAAACTATACAATTAATGTTTTAGGGTTTTTTAAATTTTGAATCTCTATACTTATATAAATATTCAAAAATATTATAATAATTTAATTTATTTATATATAAAAAATACACTTTAACCAACCAAAATAAATTACAATTTTCAATTAAACTTAAAAAATATATATATATATATATATATATATATATATATATATATATATATTTATCACGTGAATGCTAATTGAATTACAAAACTGTACAACCATGATTAGATTTGGTACACAATTATTACACAGATACCATTACAAATTAGAGCTAATGAATGACAACTTATTAACCATCAGCGCCTGTGGCCACTGTACATTGCAAAGGTGTCTCATTCTTTACTCTTATTATAATAATTTAAAACAAAACGCACGAACCTGGTAAGATTAGTGGGCACGGGGAACTAAATGGGCCAACATATCTATAAAATCCTAGTTTAATAAGGTTACCATTTAGTTTTGAAAATAATAGAAAATTTGTTAAGATTTAAAAAATGTTTTGCAAGAATTTTTGGAATTTTTAGTTACAGTTATAAAGTTTCATGATTTTAATTGTTCTAGAAATTTTTGATAAACAACCATTCAAATATTCTCAAGATTAATCTTTTTGAATTTTAAAATTTTAACCCAAACATTTAAATCTGTAAATATATACTCATGAGTTGGTTAGCTGGACTCTATCTATTAGTAACCACAAATATAAAAAGAATTTTTTAATAGTGTTAAATTCATTCCAACTATAAAAACAACAATTCAAATATTCTCAAGATTAAATTTCTTGAAATTTAAAATTTTAACCCAAACACTTAAACCTGCAAATATACGCTGGTGAGTTGGTTGGCTGGAGAGTATGCTAGTGAGTTGGTTGGCTGGACTCTCTCCGGTAATAATCACAAATAAAAAAATAAATTATAGATATAAAATAAAAAATAAATTTTGTAATTGAATTTTTTATAATCGTATATTCATTATACTTGTGACGATATTTATATTTATAAATATAAATAAGATGAATATATCAATAAAGATATTAATTATATTTATATGTATAAATATAAGAAAAAGATAACATGAACTTATGGTTGGAATGGCAATTAAGTATATATATGTCACACGATGAAGAGCATCAAGTTTTTTTTCATCGAAATTATAAAAACATCTACCTTTTTAATTCAAATAATATTGAATCAAAATTTGTAGGTTTTTCATTAATTTATGTGTATATTTTTTATATTTTTCACAAATAATATATAGTACAAGTATCATTATTTTCATGCGATTTAACATTTTTTTAATAAATGTTTTTATTGGTAATGGTGTTATACAATATTTATATTTCTTTAGGTAATAAATAAATATGCATTATTAGAAAGTATTAGTTTGTTTGATTTAATGAATTTTAGTTTTCATATATATATTTTATACAATTTCTCACAAACCTACAAATGTCTCAAAAGAGAAAGATACAAGTTGCAATTGGGGAAATGTATGGATGGACAAAAGGGAAAACTTCTAAGACTCAACGGAATTCAGAAACACTTGAAGAAACCCATAATGCTCATGTGGAACAACAATTACATGAAATTTTTGGAAGTTCTTTTGAACATGATGTATACAAAGAAACAAATGAAGTTGAAGAAGATGTTGGTGATAATTTAGAAATGAAAGTGCAAACAAAAAGACAATTTCGCATGGAATGGTCAGATAAGTTTGTTTGGTTGAATTATGTGAGGTTTGATGATAAAATAACTATGAAGTGTAACTATTGTGAGAAGTATAGGATGAATGAACCATGGGGTTTAGGGAATGGTTGCACCACATTACAACATGATGCTCTTGTTACTCATGAAAACGGGTGCATAAAGATGCTAAGGAAAGATGGATTAATGCATTAGAGGGAAAGATGAAACCAATTCCAGATCATATTAGACAGGGGAGAGATGCCAATAAGGAAAGAGTGATTTCTACAATGAAAATATCATATTTCATTTGTCAAGAAGATTTATCTCTATCAAAGTTTGAGAAGCTTTGCAAATTTCTAATGGATGCAAAAACTCCAAATATGCCAAAGTCTCAAGAGTACTCTTCATACACAAATTGTAAGTCTGCAAATGATTTTATATATTGCATATCAAAACATCTTGAACAGATTCAGATAAAAAATATATTGGAAAGTCCTTTCTTCTCATTGATGGTTGATGAAAGCATCGATCGAACCTTAGAGCAACACCTTGTTATTTATGCAACATATTTAGACTCAAAGGGTCTCGGGCCACCTATCTCGCAGTTTATGAAGCTCAAAGATGTAGTAGATGGAAAAGGAAAAACAATATATGATAGTGTCAATCAATTAATAGATGTTAGAGGCCTTCAATATAAAGATTTGATAGTTGTTTCTACAGATGGAGGTTCAACAATGATTAGACATGAAAATGGCTTTGTTTCATTTTTGAAAAAGAACAACCCAAACATTATTACAGTTCATTGTGTGGCTCATCGTGAGCCTTTAGCAGCAGCAGATGCTTCTAAGAAATTACCTGAGTTATTATTTATTGAAAAAATTGCAAACAAAGTGTATTCATCGCCTCAAAACTCTCCAAAGCGAAATAACGAACTTAATGATTTGCTTAGAGTCATGCAAATTGATGTTCTTGATGTTCTACAAATACATTCAGTGAGATGGTTATCCAGGGAGGAAGTTATTATAAGGCTTGTGAAGCTTATGCCAGCAATTTTAACTTTGTGGAAAAATGAAAAAAAAAACTTCATCTTGGTATGATAAGACGAGAATATATTCTATCTAGTTTTTGTTTACATATGCTTGCTGATGTGCTAGGGGAATTGAACAAGTTGAATGTGACTTTTCAAGAAGAAAATGTAGACATTAAAACTATTGGGTTGGCTCTTGAAGTAACTATAAGCACATTATCTAGATGGTTTTTGAGAAAAGAGACATTTGCAGAAGGCACAACTTATCTTTCAAAGTTTTTAAATGATTCTCAAAATGGATAGATTGATATTAAAGATGAAGGGAAAGTTGTAAATAGACATGAGTTATGATACGTCTCTATCTCAGCCATCGATATTGAATCCAATGGAGCAAGGAAACAATCTATGAAACCTTGTATTGAAGGTACACAAGAGAGTTGTCAGCAACTCACTGAAGGTTATATAGAGACTCTCATAGACTCTTTGAATGAAAGATTTCGAGACCTTCATATTTTTAATGCAGGGAAATTGTTCAGCCCTTGTTATTATTCAGAAGAGCGTCGTAGTCGTGAGAAAAGTTCAGAGTGTTTGTTTTTAAAGATTTTTCAACATTTGCAACATACCATATCAAGTGATGTTAGATTTGTAGCTTTATTTGATGTTAAAGCTTGTAAAAGGGAGTTGCAACCTTTTGTTGATTCATTAAATCTGGCTTGTGAGGGGTTTCTATGAAAGAAGCATGGAAAGTCTTTCGTAACACAAAACAATGGCACAAAACTTATCCTAATATGATGAAATTATGACAAGCTGTCCTCACTATTCCTGCAAGTATAGTGGATTGTGAAAGGGGATTTTCTAAGAAAAATATCATCAAGGACATTAGAAAATCAAGGCTTGGGTTGGATACACTAGATGCTCTAATGAGAGTATCTTTGAATGGACCTGAATCATCTAATGTTGATTGGCATGCAGTATATGAGATATGGAAAGATACAAAGTCAAGAAGGCTTCTTGAGCTTTGAAAATTATTATACTTTATGTTTAATAGAGGATCTATGTATTGAGATATTCCTATTGATAAGTTTTTTTGTAGTTTCTCTAGAAAGTTTGACTTTTAATGAAGTATAATCACTGTTTATTATTGCATAACTTTTCTGTATTTTCTCTAGATGATTTATTTATAGTCCACGATTTATTTATAGTCTCATTAGATAATTTATTTATAGTCCATGGATTGTAAGTTTTGCAAAGATTTTATTGTTTAAATGGTCCCACCATAAATCTGAGCTATAAATCTGATAGACTACAAATTTGCAATGTCAATCTAACAAGAATCAAACCATTATTTTTATCTTCCATTATGTTGACATGATATCTATGACTCAAAACTGGTATAAACATTACAAAATGGTCCTCTACTTTCAATTGATGATTGAACCAATATCCAACTGTGAATGTTGTTGGCACTTAAAAAAATCGTTAATGATCAATCTCCTGTTTTAAGTCAATTTGTGATATATTATTTGTAATGGCATTTGATAGGGAATGAGATTTTATGTTTTTAGTGGATCCTGTAACAAATTAGTTATCTTGAGTTACATGTACTCTAAAAAGTGGATCTTGTAACAACGTAGTTATCCAGACAATATAGTGAAGTCACAGGAGCACAGTATAAAAGAATTCTCACTTTGTGAAAAGAGTAGAGGATTTCACCATAAAAGTGTTTAGAAATTCCATGCAAACATTCATCTACAAATTCCATGTTTGAAACATTACAGAGTTTTTTTCAGCCCAGCAGATATCGCTAAAGCTGCATAATTACTTTGCCATAGAATAAATTCAAGAATTTATTAAAAAAAAATATGTTAAAAAAAATCTAATAAATTGGAAGAATTTATTAAAAAAAATAAATCTCATTTAAAAAAATTATTATTAAATATTTATGAATAATGGAAATTTAAAATGAATTTTATAAATAACAGTGATTATCAGCCTCCAATTTGATGACTTATTGTGTGTTGTGGAATAAATTTACAAAAATTGTTAAAATAGAGTTTTCTGTGATGCTCACATATTTGATTAAAATGTAAAACGAAGGGTAAAAAAATGCAAAAACATCGTCAAATTTTAGTTTGACATGCAAAAGGAATTTGAAATTCCAGGCGTGGTGTGAGTGTAGATCCAGCTCCTTTGAAGAGTTTCAAAAAGTCAGGATATTTGGCACATGTTTGTTGGTTTGTTTTTTCAGCAAAGAAAACAACATTTTTATATTAAGATATAAAATGGTTACATGTATATTTGTCATATAAGGAAAATATTCAACCATATAACACCAAAAACATGTTCAGATTCATATCAGTTCGTGGATCAGAGAGAGCCAGTGTTGAGTATGCAAGCTAAGAGGAAAAAATGATCTAACATATTTGCTGTCAATTTAAAACGTACATTGGAAATATGGACCATCATAAATTCATCTTAAATATGAATCTAATATGAGCCTAGAAAGATCCAATTTTTTCAGGTGTAAATTTTTTATGAGACATTATTTAAATGTTTTGAATAGTTAATTTTTTTCTTCATATTTTTATTTTTATTTTTTTATTTTGACTAAGATGAGAAAAATTTCAATTTTGATGATGGACATACAACTTTAGTCATCATACTGGGTTGTAGAATGAGCCTCTCGGCTCAATGAACTAATAATAGGTCAATCAAACAAAAACATGACATTCAAATAAACCAATAATATATGGCCTATCTCAGTCAAACTATATGGCCCATGAACTAATAATAAAAAACAAGACATCAAACAAACTAATAATATATGGCTTGTGTAGAATATGGTGCAACAAGGGAAACTAAACATGGAGGGGAATGTCCCCTGTTCCCAAGCATTTGCCACTTTTGAAAAACTGATAATGAATGACGCCCAATAGTGAAGAGAGTTTAGCTTTGGATAAATTGTTCGCTATGGTGCTCTGGTGGCATGGGATGTGAACAAAATAAATCTCTTCAAAGGGATGAGAGAGTGTCCTCATATGAGCCAGCCAATAGGAGAACAGAGGAGGGTTGAAATAATTTATGTGAGTGGCACAATTGATGGTGACTCTATATAATCACCTTGCACTATAAAGAAGACCCCATAGGGCCGAGATTTCCACTATGGTGTTGGTACTTGGGCCTACATTCCATCAAAATAGATAAAATAGACTAGGAACAAGAGAGATGAGAGCACCACAACCGCAGGTCGAGTTCTATGTCGCACCATCAAAGAATCCCACCAAATATTTATTCCAACAATCAATGTCCTTGTCGTTGTTTTGTTGTTTGATCCCCCTATTGCACTTGTGTTGGAATTCTGGGAAGTATGAGATGGTTTGATAGGCAATGTGATCAGTATGGAAGGGACAATTATCGATTTTTTTTTCCAAGAAGCATGAGATGGTTCGATAGGAAATGCAATCAATATGGAAGGGACAATTATCAAAAACTTTTCCATCCCTGCCCTTCCATATGCCCCAACATATGAAGATGGGAAGGACATTGAACTCTTTGAAGTTTTTGAACCAATCCAAATAGCACTCACTTATGGAGAGATAATCCCTAGGAGCAAAAGTATTTAATATATGTAGAACAAGGTTCCAAATGGCATTGGCGTTTGGACATTTGAGAAAAAATATGTATGGTCCTCATAAGCTTGCATGCAGATACAACACTAGCCCATGCCTTGGAAGCTATGTTTGGATAAATTCTCCCAAGTAAGAATTTTATTGTGCCCCCCAAGCCAAGCAAAGCATTTCATCTTCATTGGCATGTGAAACTTCACAAATTCCTATGCCATTTCAATCCTGCTGACATAGGATTAGATGGAGAGATAATGCCACATAGCTCGTCAACCGAGATAGAGCGTGTGGATCACTAATACCAAGTTAGCATATCTGACTGATCAATAAGAATGATCCCTACCTCATATAAAATTTTAATATAACTTGTCCATATATCAACCAAGTGTCCTTCAAGTCCCAATGAGGAGGCATTGACCAAAACAGGGAATAAGCCGAAAGGGTCCACATCAATAATGAACTAGTTTAGATTGTATCTACCCTGTAAATGTAAATGCTAAATAATTTCATAAGGAAGATTAAAATTACCACCCAAGCCTAGGATAGGGTCTAGCCCCACCTCAATCAACTCGCCTGAATCAATGACCCATTGAATATTACCTAGGAACTAGTGTTTGAGCTTAAGAAAATTGTTCAAGATATAAAATTAGATTTTAGGAACGCGTACCCCATTATGAATCCAAAAGTGGATTGGTTTACCCTTCATATATTTATCTGAAATGATATTCTTCCATAAGCCTTCTTCAAACATTGCCTGCCAAAAGCTCTTGATAATGAGGGCCCAACTGAAGCGTTCCAGATGTTTGATACCCCAACCCCCTTCATCCTTTTTACAGGAGAGAGATTCCAAACTAACAAGGGGCATTTTATCTGGACCACGAGCCCCAGAACAAAAGAATTGACCAATGATGGAATTAATGCATTTGATTATCTTCTTGGGCAGAAGGGATAAATGTGTCCAGGACACAGATATGCTTTGAAGAACATAAATAGTGAGGTTTAATATTCCATCCAAAGACAACCAATGGTGAGACCAAGATCTTAGCCGGTTTTCAAAATTGTTAATGATCCACAGCTAGTCCCTCCTTATTTAGTGTTTGTGACTAGAGGAGTGGTCATGGAATTGCAATCCCACATACAAAACCGTAGTGTACTTCCCCTTCCCCAAGAGTATTTCCCCATCACCCTACCATACCTCTAACCCAAGGAAATAGTGCATAAGTTATATGTCCTTCATCTCAAACTCTCTTACAAGATCTACACTGCAATCTTGGATCAAGCTATCTGCTCTAGTCAAGATAAGATCATCAACATAGAGCACTAGAATGAGCATAAGCCCTCAAACTGTGATGTAGTATAGGTTTGCATCCACCTCACTTTTAGTGAAGCACAATCCCTAAAGCTAGCTTTCAATGTGAGTGTACCATGATCTTAAGGCCTGCTTGAGCCCATAAAGAGCTCTCTTCAACAAACAAAAATGAATGTCTCTACTAAAAATGTCAAATCCCTATGGTTGCTCCATATAAATCTCCTCCTCGACCACACTTTTGAGAAATGTTATCTTCACATTCATTTGGTAGATCTTCCACCCCATCTGAGCTACAAGTGCCATAACCGTCTCGATGGATGAATAATGAACCACTAGAGAAAACATCTCCTCATAGTCAATACCCTCAACCTGGGAGAAGCCCATGGCCACAAACCTGGCCTTGTACTTATCCACACTCCCATATACTCCATTCTTCACCTTATACACCTAGCGTGAGCCTACTACCGATTTTCCCTCTAGCTAGCACAATTTCCTAGACATCGTTCTTCATGATGGAGGAATATTCCTCCACCATGGCATCCCCCCAAATTTGTTAAGAGGCTACATCCTCAAAACAAGAAGGCTTTGAGTCTAACAACTCAATCATCAATTCCATGTACCTGGTGTACCTTTGTGGTTACTTTCTCTTCCTGAATGTAGAGCTAGTAGGCTCAATACACTCCCAGGCTTACTAAATCAATCTCTCGTTCCACTTGGATCTCTTCCTAGATATGTTGGGAGTCACTGACTTAGTGGTTGCCTCCACTCGTCCTCTTCTTTCCTCCTCTTCCTGCAATTAGTTCTTGTCATCCTAGTTTATAGCTTGCTTTCCCTTTGGTTGAGACTTAGTCTGTGGTACTGGCTGAGGCTCTTAATTGGGAGCGAGAAGCTCCTCCTTTGACATTCCAACTTGCTCTTGCTCCAAGGACTCCCTTAGATATCTATCCTCCTAAAACCTCACATCTTGCTTGATAATTGTCTTCTTGTGTGATGGTATGTACACCTTGTATGCCTAAGGTGTTCGACAGTAACCCAGAAAGATTCCATTTTCAATTATGGGCTTAGACCTCTTCCTTCTCTCTTTGGGCACATGGTAGTAAACTCTTGTCCCAAAGATACAAAAGTGAGAAACATCAAGCTTCTTTCTTGTGAAAGCCTCCTCCAGTGTAACTCATCTAAGCACCCTATTTGAACTCCTATTTTCCATAAATATTGTGGTGCTACATGCCTTTTCCCACAAGAACATGGGTAGCCCCTGGTCATGCAACGTGGCCTTGGTCACTCCAAATATGTTGTGGTTCTTCCTCTCAGCCACCCCATTCTACTGATTGTTGTGGGGCACAATAAGCTCATTTCTACTACCCTCCTTGGCACACACATCCCTGAAAGCATTGGAGACATATTGCCCATGATTGTCTCTCCTTAATGCTTTTATTTTCTTCCCGATTTGGTTTTCTACCGAGGCCTTAAACTCCATGAAATTAGAGAAGACCTCCTCCTTATTCTTCATAAATAAGATCAATGTTTTCCGAGAATAATCCTCTATGAAAGTGACATAGCACCTGTGTCTCATGAGGGATGGAGAAGAGAAGGGCCAACATATGTTTGAATGTACCAACTCCAAAATCCCTTTGGCTCTGCTGTCTCAACCCTAAAAATATGTCTTGGCATACTTGCCAAGTGTGCAGCCCTTGCACACTTCATGCTAGTCAATACTGCACTGTAGTAGCCCTGTGTCCTATCTGCTAAATAATCTTCAACGACCCATGATGCAAATTCCCCATGCGTTTGTGCTAAAGCTCTCCCATGTCTTTTCCATGCTCACGCCTTGCCTTGCTGCTCAAGGTTGTGTTCCCCTCAACCTCCAAGTTGTATGTTCTTCACCCTCACACCAATTTGCTTCATGGATCTAGATTTTAGGTTCTTGTGGTGGGCCTTTCCTATGCTAAAAATGACATCATAACCCTTATCCTCTAGGACGGAAATAGAAACAAGGTTCTTTTTAAGGCCTGGAACATAGAGGACATCATTAAGAAGAGGTTTACTAGACTCTCTCTCAAAACTGGCAGTACCCACGCCCTTGGTCAAGTATCTACCATCATCTCCTAGCTCAATGTGAAACTATATGTCCTTCTCCTTCAACTGGATGAATTATTCCTTATTCCCGGTCATATGAAAGGATGCTCTAGAATCAATGTACGACATGCTGCTTCCCACGGAGCTTGCCATGTAATCTATCAATGAGAAATTCTTCTCGAATTGAGAAGTAAAATCATCTACCTTAGTTGATGCTATCACATGATCCTTATTAGACCCCTTCTTCTGGTTAGGACACTTAGTGGCATAATGTCCGAACTAGTGGCAAGATAAACATTTGATCTTGCTCAGATATTTCAACTTCCTCTCACCCTTCTAAATGGAATCAACCTTGCCTTAGCTCTTCTTTCCCTTGCCTTTCTTCCTTTTCCCTCCAAGGAAAACTTCTCCTTGTCCTTTGTCTTCACTGAAACTCCAACTCTTGTCCCCCTCCAAATTTCTTCTCGGACGTAGTTTCCCCACAACCTTTCCCAGTTGGGAAGATTCTCTCTGCCACTGACTGTATCTTGGAAATTCTCCCAAGACCTATGAAGTCCCAATAGCACAAGAATTACGAGGTCTTTTTTTGATACATTCTCGCCTACTCTAACTAGCTCATCCCAAACCTGCGTGAACTTGGAAATATATGTAATGATGGGATTTTCTTTACTCATTCAAAGATTTCTTAGTTTATCCTTCAAGGAAAGTTTCTTGACATCACTAGATCCCTAATACATGGCTTAAATGACATTCTGCATCTCGTATGTTGTCTTGTTCCCATGGAGATGAGGGATACTATGGTCTTTGATCCCCTTAAGAATGATCCTTCTGGCCTTGGTGTCCTTCTTCTTACGTTGGATCAACTGTTGAGCATCTGTAGGTGAGTTTTTGAGTTCTTCACAAATTCTAGCACCCCATTATCTTCCAACACCAGCAACATCTGGTCCTTCCATGAGCTAAAATTAGAGGCTCCCTCTAAAATGTGAGATGTACTTAGTCCTTAGAATAACATGCTGCTATCCAAAATATTGCTCTTCAAACTCTAGCGCAAGCCTACTAACTGAACTACGCTCTTCACTAATTGAACAATTCTAGTTCTGGTTTGTATATAGAGCGTAGCTTTGATACTGTGTTAATTGTCTTAAAACTCTGCAACTACTTAGATGAATTTACTGAAAAATCAAGGAAACAGAAAACTGAAACCAAGTTTAACTTTCGCCAAGATACAAAGTTTCTTAACCTTTAATATGTAGTGGAAAATAGTTGATATAAAATCACGTGCACACACAATTTTGACACCAGTGTTTTACCTAGGAAACCCAAACGGGAAAACCTACTTTCTTTATTGTGTTCTTCTTATTGATTGTTCTTTGAGAAAATAAATCTTTTACAATTCAATGTGTTGCTACTATAGCCAACAAATAACCTTTGGGAAATTTCTCCAATTTCTTCAAAGTAATCTCAACTCCACGAATTATTCTCAACATATAACTCCTCTTGGCATTGAGATATTACTCTCGGCCCTGCCTTTTGATCTTGGCTTTCTCACACAATTCTTCCCTGCCGAGTCTAGTCATGAGTTGCTCCTTGAATTCAGGAATCTTCACTCCTCAACCAATCCACTATACCATCAACAAATAATCATCCATATTTGCGCCTTCATCTTTCCCTTGCCTTGATAGAATTTCGATGCATGCAAGAGGCCAAGTTCGAATGGTTGTTTACACTGGTGCAACAAGTTCCTTTTGCCTATTAATTGGAGCAAGTCTGAGTTACACTTGGACTAGCTTTCATTTAACTGGATTGAGTTGCTCCTTGATTTCATCTAGTTGTGAACCGAGTTAACTAAGGACTTAACTCATCGTCTCTTCACTTGTCTCTACAATATTTACTCATCCTAACCAGACTTGTCTCTGCCACCTCATCCTGTAGTCTAACTGGAGAAGACTCTAATGAACAGAAGCTCCAACACTACGCATGTATTATACTGATGGCTATTACAATGAACTGAGAATAAAATCTTCAAATTGAAGTCTATCTCATGATCTTGCATGTAAGCTAAAGAAAGGCAGATCAAAGTATTCACTGGCTAAGGTAGAAGCTAGAATACCTTAGTTCACTACATTTTCAACACTTCTATAACATATAAGAGTGACCCTTGGTTTCATCTTCCAAGGTTGGTTCCCATTCTAATTGTTCATATTTCTTTTTATTTACATATTTACAAGTTATTCATCCAAATCCCCAAGGATTAGGTGTATAACAACCCCCCCCCCCCACCACACACCCTCTCCCCCCCCAATCCAAAGGGGTGTTTGTAAGTCCAAGCATCATTCAATTTTTTTCAAACATTTCTCTTCCAAGGCTTTGGTGAGATGGTATGAAATTTTCTCATTTGTGGAACAATGTCTTGGATGAATAGTCATTGCTTTTACATGATATAAAATCGAATGATACTTTATGTTGATATGTTTAGTTCGATCATGGAATTTGGGATTCTTGGCCAACTAAATTGAGTAAGTATTGTGAATCAGAAGAGTAGAGTTAACTTGTTTCTCCCGCAACTTTTCAAGAATTTTCCTAAATCACACAATCTCCTTTATTTCTTCTGCAGCTACCACATATTTAGGCTCCATATTGGAATCTGTTGGAGTTGAATTTTTTTGTGACCTCCAAGAGACAACTCCTGATCCAAGACTTATAAGATAGCCTAAAATAGACACTCCATTCTCCTTATCTCTATCAAAGTTTGAATCAAAATATCCAATCAAGTTGAAGTTCACTTGTGAATATTTGAGTCCAAAGTCTTAAGTTCCTTTCAAGTACTTTAGAACTCTTTTTGCAACAAACTAATGTCCTTCACAAGGATTTTGCATAAATTTGGAAAACATTACAACAAAAAATGAAATATTTGGTCTGGTAGTGGTGGGGTAGATAAGAATTCCTACAAGCTTCCTATACTTAGTTGCATCCTCAATTCATTCCCCTTCTTTAGATGTGAGCTTCATATTTTGTTCTATTGAAATAGACAAAGGATTGCATTCAAACATGCCAAACACGTTCAACAATTATCGTGTGTACTTCTTTTGAGAAAGGAATATATACCTTGGATGTTGGGTCATTTCAATTTTGAGGTAATAGTGAAGGCGTCCTAGATATACCATCTGAAATCCTTTCTTCAACTCTATATTTATGGATGCAATATAGTTTTCATTATTCCCTGTTACCAATAGATCCTACATATACCACAATATAGACAACAAATTCTCGATTTTCTTGAAAAACAAAGTTGCATTATCAAGATTAAAGTGTTTGAAATTCAATTTCAGAAGATGCCTAATTAACTTTTCATACCAGGCTCACAATGCTTGTTTTAGGCCATATAACAACTTAATGAATTTGAATACTCTATGTTCTTGTCTCTTCAAAACAAATCTCATTATTTGAGATATGAAGAACTTTCTTTCAAGTTTCCATTCAAGAAAGTAGTCTTCACATCCATTTGATGAAATGTCAATCTATTTTGAGCTACCAAGGAAAAGAGAGTCTTGATGGTGGCCCATTTTACTATGGGAAAAAGTTCTCCTCATAATCAACACCTTCTTTTTATGCAAATCCTTTTTCCATGAGCCTTGCATTGTTCTTGTCAAGTGATCCATCTGATTTGTACTTGTTCTTGTAGAACACACACAACTAATTGGTTTGGTTCCAAAGGGAGGGTCCACCAAATTACATGTTCCATTATTTAGGAGAGCATCATACCCTTTCTACATTGCTTCTTTGAATTGATCATGAGAAACAACTTCTTTAAAGGAAGTTGGTTCAAAGTTAGTATATAAATTCAATTGAAAACCATATGAAACACCCATACCATCAACTAAATTGAAATTATCTACATCACCTCCATCTTGTCTAGTGGAACTTTTTCGTTTGTGTCTTTTTTACCTCATCAAGACGAACACTTTCAAGTGTTTTGGTAAGCCAATTTTGGGGACCTTTTTGAGATGTCTAGGTTACTCTATTGATTTAGATGAGTTTCATTCAAGATTTAGCCTTCCAATCCTCTCAATCACATAACTCAAAGGCACTTCATGATTTGAAGAAGTGGCCAAAAATTCAGGAGGGGAAGATAATGCTTCAAAAGGAGATTCCATCGACTAATCCAATATAGGGATCCCCCGTTCAACATGTCTGATGTGCATTTTATTACCTTTCTAATTTCTCATAAATACAACCAAAATAATATGCATTTAATTATTAACTTGAGGCTCATATGGAACTTTTGAGTTACCATGCACTATATATGCTAGCTACATTCTCTACTTCCACTGGTTTGTTTTATGGTTGTATCATCAACGTTTGCTTTTTTATATGGAGCATACACAATTCACAAGATTGGTAAGGTTCTACACATTCGAAAGTAAAGTGACTAAAGCTACTTTTATGAAATTAAGCACACTTGAAATAAAGTAAACACATTTGTAGGAAAGTAAACGCACTTGCAAAGAGGGGTTGGGTTACTCATGTAGCTTTCAATCATTCATAGAAAAATAAACACATGTGTTGGAAATAAAGGAAACACTCTTCCAAAAAATTTTAACACACTTTCTACCAAGTAGGCTTAGGAAGCTTATCACTATAACTTCTAACAGAGGTAGAACAAAACACAAAGGCGGGAAATAAATCACATAGGAAAAAATGAATGAATCGACTAATCCTTGCCAAGATGATCCTTGTACTAAGACCAACAAATATAATCATTGCGTTGGAACAGATTTATTCAACAAGGTAAAAGAATGAAAAATAAATTGAAATGTAAACATGTCAAATTAGAAATAACATTAATAATCAATAGAGTAAATAAATTTGATAAATAAATAAATACAACCATGCATGGATAATTAATTGCATAAAATAACACAATGAGAAAATCTAACTACTTAAATTATACAACACTCTATTCTATTGGAGTGGGCCCTATCTTTGTAGAATAGAGTGCGGATATTTATCAACACTTGTGTTGACCCCCAAAGTTGCATTCTCTTCAATATTTTTATACATAGTCAAATTTAACATGTGTTGAATAAAGTTCACATCCTATGCTTCACACACGTTCTACTCCACACACATCCCCCACTCCGCACATGTTATGCACATGTTCTGCTCCACACACCTCCTCCCTTCGCACACGCCTTCATTCTGCACATATTATTTCCTGCACACTCCACTCCCATGCATTTTCCTGCTTCACACAATTAATTACCTCTACACCACCCATCATAATCATAAAAGATTTCGTAACAATATAGTAATCTTAGGTAATTAATTTTATAGTTTCTCATGAAACTAATGTCAAGAATATTATAAATAACATTAAAAGTGGATCAATCTCTGAGCTAAAGGGATGTGATGGATTTAACACTTCGAGATTTGTTTCCATCACCTCCCACAAATGATGACCTTAATATATTGAATTTATATTTATTGGCCTGTCCTACCCAAAAAAATTCACACGCAAGAGGATGAAAACTAGTACTTATATCAGAGAACGAAGAACTCACTTCTTAGAGTTACTAAGAGATACTAAGAACATCTATGATTACTCACATAGTCCAAAGTACAAAAGAAGATGGCTACCAAAATAAGGAAGGAAACAATTTGTTGTGAAACTTTTTACTCACTTTCCCACAAGGACAAAAAATTTCACTGGTCAACTGCATACCAATGATATGTAAATTTTTAGGTAAAAAAAAAGAAAAAAAAAAGAAAAGTTGGACCAATGGGTTAGAAAATGTTGCATGTGTTCTTCAAGTTTTTGAATTCAAAAAAATAGTTTACCTTTGTGCACGACATTTTGATCCAAAAACAAGGACAATTAAAGTAGGAGTGAAGAGGAATCCAATTCCTCTAACCCCTAAAGTATTCAGAAGTATATTCAAAGTTCTAGAGCCAAATAAGTTATTAATTTTTCCTGAAGCTGATAGTTTTTTGGACTCTTAAGTTGGAAGAATGAACATTCTTCAAGAATTCATCTCATTGGCCTCATAGGTTCCATCTAACATTTCTTTATTGGATATTTCCATATTTGTAGAACCTTACATAGATTTTTCTTGGATTTTTCCCCTAGTAATGGGACGAGAAACCACATCCAATGTTCCAAGATATGTACTCCATGTTATGTATTATTCTTATAAAAAAGAATCTTTTTTTGACTAGTCAGGCCTCATCTCAAATGAGCGAGCCTTCTAGTTGGTGAATTTATTAAAGTCCCATAGGTTTTTCAGTATAACATATTTTATAAAAAGTCTTGTATCTTGTCATGTTTTCAGTAGCTTACCCCATAAAATAAATTTAATCTTGGAGAAGAACTAGTTCAGTTTTGGTATCTAGTATTATGGAGACATAAATCCCCCTTTCATTTCTACCAAATTTAAGATTTGTTGGCGAGAGAAGTTAACTACATGGTAACTAGACGTGAACCTACAATGATATTAGGTCAAGCACAAGCTTTCCTATGGGAAAGGGGATCCACAAAGAAAATGAAGATAATACGATAATTCAAATCTATGGATTCTAGGACAAGCCATTGTTGTTACCCAAATTTGTGATGGACAAACATTTTGTTGCTGGACTTTGCAAGCAATATCACCCTTGGCTAATTCTTTTTGAGTGAAAAAATAAAAAGAAATGTATTTCCTTTCCTCCACTGTATGGGTGATAACTATAAAAATGAAAGTCATTTAGCATAATTTTCTCAATTGTTGAAGCCTTTTAATTTAAATGAAGTAGAGGCTATTCAGGGTTTCGACCCAGAGGGAGTATTTTCTAAGCAATTAACTACGTGGGATACAACAAATTGTTAACAAAAAAATTACAAGAAAGTGGGGAAAATCATACTGGTTCATCAAGAGAGAGAATTTCCCATCCATGCTAAAGAAGGCATTACCAAAACTAATAGAAAGATGGGAGAAAGGAAAAAGGAAAGAGGCAGTAATCCCACAAACACTTCTCCAACCTTTACACCCCAAACTCACCCAATTTCGTCTTCAAACCAATGAAAAAGGAATATTGATTTGAATGGAAGACAAAGTAATGATAGGATCAAGGGTGGATGGGACAAGGAATAATTCCCTCTCAGATTTACCCCAAAAAGGTCACATACAGTTCAATCATCTAAGGTTAAAGGTTCAAGAGAAGAACATAATTTAGAGGAAATAATTGATATTGAAGTTGATAGTATCATGTTATCTGATTTAGTTACAATCCGCATGGATGAAACCAAGAGAATAATAGAAGAAATTGTAGAAGACAAACCACATTTGAAGATCACCTTGTCACCTTGCAAAAGGAAAATTATGATAGAAGTAACAAAAGATTGAGAATTGAAAGGGTTAGTGTTCATATTAGAAAATTTATTGACCACAGTAACATGGATGTGATATTTCATAAGTTGGAGACACTGGGATATTAAAATTACACCACACCTCAGGAGAAGCATTATCACCTTAGGTCATTGAGCAGAAGGTAGAAAATTTGAAATTAAAAAGAATAATAAAAGCGCTGGAAGAATCTCTTAATAAGATACCTTTATTTTTTACCCATATTTTCATACAAGCACTAGGAATAGTAGTTCCACTTTTGGGACATCTCACAGGATCAAAAAAGCTACCTACCTCCTAAATGGAGTCAAATCTTATATTTTTAATAGTATTAGTAAAGGATAAACTTATCAAAGATATATGGGAAATAACCTTTCAATTAATAACTCTAGTGTAAAGAATTTCTTCCTTTATTGACTTTCTCAAATGAGACCTTGAGCATGATCAACATTTTGTAGATAATGTCTTATCTACTTTTATTCAAAAGGTTAGTTCACTCAGTGAGTTACATAGATCACAATAGAATCTCCCATGAGCTAAAAGACTAAAATTGATTAAAGCTAGATGGTCTGCAAGAATTAATGTATCAGAGGATATTATTTATGACTGAAATACAATTAATGATAAAAGAAGTGACGTTTTTATCAAGGAAATAAAAGTTGTTGATAATATACATGGTCCTCATATGATAATGGATTTTGTGTTAATTCCAAAGGATATATTAAAGGATGAGATGAATGGTATTAATGAGTCAATGTGGTTGAAATTTGATAATATAACTGATTTTTTTTTGAAGAAATTAAAAAATTGTTAGTTACTTTTATGAATATAAATGAAGAAAAAGATGCCCTAGTTGCGTGTTGAAAATAATACTAAGAGGGGTGGGTGAATCAGTATTATCTAGTCCTTTTAACAATTCTTCTTTATTTATACTTTGAATTATTTTTGCATATCAGTACCATAAAACAATGAGCATGAACAAGAAAAACAGACAGTCACATCAAAGAACACCAGATATAAGGTGGAAACCCAATGTGGGTGAAAACCACCTGCTGCAATATGTCTCTATCTTCTTCAAATTAGAAACTCCTTTTACAATGGTCTTGTACTGGTGCAGTCCTTTACCAGTATGCAGGCTACAACCTGCAGAGAGCTACAACTCTCTCTCGTTTTCCAGTCTCTCCTGGAAGGAAGCTACAACCCCCTAC